>DF359380.1:1132-11352 GCA_000787875.1 Solanum virginianum
CATGGTATACCTAGATAATAAATTAAAAATATATTGAAAAATAGTAAATATTTTATAAAAAAAACTCAAAAAAGTAATTATCCCTACTAATATTTATGAACTATAACCTTTATTAGATCATCCGAAATTTCAAGTCAAATTAAAAATAATATGTTAAGAGGATGAGGCTTTCACGTACGAACAGACTATAACCTTTATTAGATCATCCGAAATTTCAAGTCAAATTAAAAATAATATGTTAAGAGGATATATATATATATATAATGTCGGGTTGGTTTGGCCTCAGGTTGATTTTTTTAAAAATCAAAATCAAACCAACCCAAATATAGTCGAATTTTTTTTGTCAATACCAAACCAAGTCAAATCGAACCACTAGTCGAGTTTTTTTTATCGGGTTGACTTGGTTTACAGTTTGATTCGATTTTCGATTTGGTTTTGTTCACCCCTAATCATAGTAATCCATCATTAATTTTCACTTACTGATTTAGATAATGATAAATTCTTTTTCCGGAAGACATAATTTTTAATATAGTCCAAGAAAGATAAGTATCTGCTAATACAACTCTTGATTTGTATATTACATTTTTGTTCAATTTCACATAATTTAAAAATATTTTTTTAAAAATCTTTTTCACTTTAAAATTATGATTTTTCTACTTTTTTTTTGTTTCCCACCTGGCGTTTGATATTCATATTGGAATTCGACTGATTTCATATATTTTTCGAGGTCGGCTAGATACGGCGGGGTGGCGTTTGATATTCATATTGGAATTCGACTGATTTCTCATTCGAAGTCCAATATCCACATTAAAGCCCGATTATATCTGTATTCTTGCAAGAATTATCTACCAAAAAATTTTTCATATCGAAGGATCAAACTCAATACTTTTAATTAAGAAAAGAACAATTTTATCCATTGTCGTAGCTCCTTTGGTGGTTACTTTCTTTAGAACTAAGTTGCATGCCAAAGTTAGATATAAAAGGACATCCAAGTAAGACCAAAAAGCAGTAAATGAGAAAACAGGAAACAAGGTAGACTTAAATTAGAATGATAGCCAAACACGCGTTGATAATTTAACGCACTCAAATGTTCTGTCATTTCCCTTTTTAACATTTTTTTCCTGACCATCTACTCAAATCATTTAATACAAACTTTTTTAATTGATATTTGTACAAAAATTTAATTAATTTAAATTTATATGGCATGATATACTAGTCGAGAGGAATCACTTTTTATCAAAGGATTTTTAATGCCTAACTTCAAATTCAAAATCTCATATTAAAGACTCAATAATTTCATCCGTCAATACCATGTTGGTAATTTCTTCCTAAATACTCTCTCCGTCTATCTTTACTTGTCACTTACTCCCTCTCTTTCATGTTAAGTTAATTGTTAGAAAATTTTTGATGTTTCAAAATAAGTGAATTGTTCACTTTTCAAGGGATGTGTTGGAATTTGTTTTTTAATTTTACTCTTCATTAGTTAAGTTTCTAAGGTTAACTTTTGTATGAGAAATAAATGATGCATTAAATGAGTGTTTGGAATTTAAAAGGGGTAAAAATGGAAAAACATGATTAAAATTTATCTTTATTTCTTTTTCTTAATATGTGTGAAATGATCCAACAATTAACTTAAGATGAAACAGAGGGAGTATTGACTTGACACAGAGATTAAAAAGTAGTAAATGATAGAATTAATTTTATCAAATCACCCTTTGAATATAATAAATACAATATATTCAAAAATTTAATAGGAAAATTATTACAATTAATGATAAGGATAAATTAAAAATTAAGTGTAAAATTATCTCTTGATTTCATAAACTGGACAAGTATTATTAGACATTCCAAAACAATATAGTAGACAAGTAAAAATGGACGTGGGTTGTTGTTAATTGAAAAAATGACTTTGATTTTTTGAAAATTCAATTTATTACTTAATTAGTTTAAGTATAAATCAAATTCTCAAAATTAGACAGAGTCGTCACTTAATTTTTAAATTTTTAAGAAAAATTAAGAAAACTAATTTAAAATTTAAAACTCAACATAAAAGTCCCAAAATTTTCCAAGAGACAAGTAAGAGTTCAATTTCCACTTTGAGAAGAAATTAATCACTCAAAATGACTGCTAACTTGCAGTTGACCTACAATTAGAAAATCTGACTAACTTTTAAAGATTTGATTGACTTTGAAAAAAGTTGACTAGTTTGAAAAATTGACTAACTTTGAAAAATTGATTAAATTTGAAAACTTTGAAAGAAATTTGACTAAGTTTGAAAGGCATTACTAATTTTGAAAGAAGTTGACTAAATTTGAAAGGTTTGACTAATTTTGAAAGAAGTTGACTAAATTTGAAAGGATTGACTAATAATTATTAAAACAAAATTAACACAAATGGTAGTTATATTTGGAAAATTAATTAGATTAAACAAACAAAAATAACATTAAACTAATATTATTGTTAGACAAGTATCACAAAAATATAACAAATACAAGATAAAGAGAATTAAAATAAAGATTGGGTTTGGCAGGCCCAATCATCCACCTGCCCTAATTTCTACATATTTGGGCCTGCCTGGCCCTTTAAGAATCTGTCCAGCAACGGCGTGAATTGGGCTCTTTTGCCCCTTTCTGCCTGAATATCACATGTGTATATTGAATATATATAAATAAATAAACACTAATTTTGACCTTCAAAACCTATATTTCAGCCACCATGGCCCTGTAGACTGCTTCTTCCTGTAAATTGGACTAACTCGAGGGGGAAGTTGGGCCTCCATGGCCCAACGAAATCCAAACGACAAGAAAAGAGCCCATTTAGGGCTCCAAAAGGATTCACATGAAACAAAGAGGGAGTAAAGATTAGAAACCTTCTATAAAGATATAGCTCCAACACTCAATCAAAAATCAAAATCATCTCAATCCCCAAAAATATTTATGAAGCATTAACAATAGACAGACACATAAAAAAAAAACTTAAACAAGCAGTTCTTCCAATCAAGAAATAGCCTAATGAAAAATCAATCTTCCCAGTAACACATAAGACGACGACGACCATTACAATAGGAACAGTAAATAACAACAACAACAACAATAACAACAACAACAATAATAGGAGACTGATGGCTTAGCACAATTTTTATACCAAACTGAACAACTGAAGTGTAATACTTCTAAACTTTTGAGGAATCAGTCACAAGACAAGACAATCATGGAAAATATGCTCATCTTCATTCTTGTTAAACAGAGATTCAAAACAACTCTTTGAAGATAAAAGTGACGTGATTAATTATCAGCCAAAACAAGCGAAGCAAGATAGGGTGGTCTTAAAATGAGAACTTCAAGCAACCTGTAAACTAGGCACGTAGAAGGAGAGAATAAATTTAAGCCTAAGCCAACATATTCGTGTGTTCAAATAGTATGATGTGTTTATACTAGCCTACAATCACAACACCCAATTCGAAATCTAGAACATTCATACGATAAGATATTTGGACTGCACATAATGATATTCAAGTAATCAAACCAAGCCACACTTAACTATTAAATGTTTAGGAACTATTAGGAAGATAAGTGAATGACTACTGAGGGACCAAATGAACTGAAAGGAGAACAAAAAACTTGAGTAAGCGCGGAGTTTAATAACTAAAACACCAAAAGCATAAAATCTATATCTGAGCAAGCAAAGAGTCCTAATTCATGTAGCAAGACAAGAAGCATACAGACACCAAACTTGAGAGTTTTAGACCCAAGCATACAGTACAAAAACTTGTAAAAATATTCCTAAAAAATCTAAAGGCATTGTTATGTTCAAGATCTTCATTTCTTTCGTCGACCCCTTGTTCAATTTCTTCACCTACAAAATGATCCAAATTGATTTAATAAAAGTAATTAGAAATAGCTCACATGAAAAGAAAAATAATTTCACATTTACACCCAATCAAATACAAAAGCACAAACATCAGTTTAAACTCTTGTAGCAAGAATTTTCAACAACTTCAAATTATATAGGTAAAAAAATATTGATAGTAGAAATAAGCAATTTATTTCCCTAGCAAGGATTAATCTAACGACAAAAATAAACGCAAAAAATTCCTAATTATCTTTGTTACCATTATCATACTAGTATTTTATTTTTTTTAAAGTTAAAAGTTGGATCAATATAATGGTTATATGTAAAGATAACATTTTCATATCACAAACGGCAACAAAAAGTATAAAAGAAGTACATTAAGCTGCATTGTCATCTTATTGAGACATAGAACAAGAAAAAATAAACCTACATAGAACAAGAAAAAACAAACCTTCTCTTATTATAGTTATATTTGTATAGCCACACAAATAAGGCGATCAAGAAAGTCGTGGGCCTCGTAGTACCTGCAATCCACGAGAAAGATGGTCAATTTTCATTGCATACCTAAAAAAACTACCACATTCAACACTTGCAGATAATGTTGGGACCGCGCGCACCCACACCCCAACCCCACATTAGTATGATATTGTCCGCTCTAGGCCAAGAGCTCACGGATTTGTTTTTAGGCATCTCCCAAAAGGCCTCATACTAATGGGATTAGGTGAGCACTTATATATTGCTCCATTTTTTCCTCATTCTTCGATGTGTGATGGAGTTTGCACTCAACAGATAAATCATAAAGCAACGTGCAACATTCAACACTTGCAGAAAAATAACCCATGAAATTACTTACTACACTAAAAACTTCTAAACAAGTAAACCATGAAACAAATATATTAGAAAATAGAGACCAGGAAGCTATATGGAGTGAAGTTTACAAGTATATTGGGGATCATTTTTATACATATCCAGCAGTAATAGCTACAAAATACCGGCAGCAACATAAGTTCAAGTATAGCACTGGTTCTTATCTTTCAACCTAAAAAGTGATAAAGTTGTTCCCCTCTTTATTTTAACCAATGACAACAATTAATTGACCCAAAGTGCAACACTTCAAGCTCAAGAAAATGACCAAAATGTAGAACCTATTTTGTCCCACAAAGACCTCATAATTGTTTTTGCCCCACAAGAAACTCCAATTGTTTTACCCACACAGTGAGGGCAATTTAAGGATAAGATTGAAAAAAAATCATTAATAATATCTTTCTAATTGAGTAATATTTTTTTAAGGGCCGGACATGGAAAAAAAAACACCACAGATAATCAAACGAAGTCATATACATTCTATTTTCTATATACATAGTGTATGGTTGTGTTTTATTAGGTTGAACTTATTTTGCTCTTAATAATTTCATAACCTTAAGGTTGTTCTATATTGAGATAGGCACGATGATCACCTATGTGATGCAAAAGTTTTCTTGCCTTTTATGAAAGACTTGAATCGTCTTTCTAAAGGATTCGTAATATCCGGATCCAAGTTGTGTATATGACCATAAAATATTTTGTTAGTATCACAAAAATCCTCTAGTAGAAAATTAAAATAAGGCTGGTAACTTATTTAAATGCAGAAAACTCAGTAACCGTACTTTAACTGATATGTAATACAAGAATCTCAGAGAAGAGATATTGTGAATATAGTATATATAAATAACTATTCATCAATTTTAATTTATCTATCTCAGTATGAATATTCCTCCTCTTGCAAGAATTATACCAAGAATTATAATTTATATTTATATCATCAAAGCAAATAAAAAGTAGGAGTCTTCTTTTGCCGGCAACATATAGTATATATATATATTATACATATATATATATATATATATATATATATATATATATATATAAAAAATTATATTTTATATGACAAATTAGCACGTTAGACCGAAATCTTAATTTTCATTGGTGGAGAAATCAATGGATTTGATAAATCTATTTAAACAAATACATTAAAGTTACACTCAATTTGTAACACAAAGGAAATACAAGACACAAGAAAATAGAGAGGCTATGTTTTCAATTTTGAGAATTAGAATACTAACTACATTGCTTATAATTTTAATCTTGGGATTTAATTGTTCTGGAGCAATAGATTTTCCAAGTGCCAAATTAGTGGGCTATATATGTAATGGTGGTATGTATGACAAAAATGGCCCATTTGCAGAAAGTTTGTATTATGTTCTTGTAACATTAAGAAATGAGACACCAAATCAAGGTTATGATTACTATGTAACATCTCCTTATCCTAATGATGCTTTAGCTTATGGCCATGCTACTTGCAAATCAAATATAGCATCTTCAGATGATTGTGCTATTTGTGTAAGTCTTGCAAGATCATACTTAATGACTACTTGTGATGGAAGGATTGGAGGTCAAGTTGAATTTGCTGGTTGCTCGATGAGGTACGAACAATATCCGTTCAGTTAATATACGAGAGCTTATATACCCTTGGTATAACGATCCACTAAGATTCAATCCTTTGTTGCTCATTAATCCTTTTTGTCTCTTTCCATTCATTGCTTCTTTGTGGCCATTGTTTTATTGTTGTAATAGTGTTTTTGAGTTCAAACTCAATGTTGTGGTTGAGATTTGATTTCCTTAATGCAATTTTGTAATGTTTATTTGAGTTACAAATGTTTCTAGTTTATGTTTGAAGATCAATTCCTTAATTACTATGAAACCTATATGCCCAAAGGAACACATGAATATACCCAAAGTTCCTCAAAAAGATTCGTATATTCGCATAATCCCATAAATTATGCGACTTTTTCTTCCATGTTACTCGATTTTCATCTTTCTATTAAGGAGGTGGACATGACACCCATGATAATGGGTCGGCTAACAAAGGTGGATCACTGAAAAGGACTGATAGTCTTCTAGACTAGCAAATTTTTAAGAAAAATGTGCACTGATACAGTACATGAATCTCATATTGAAATAAAAGAGAAAATCAAAAAAATTATAAGACATTAAACATACCACAATTTTACATAATACATACACTTTTGAACTTGATAATGACGTAGGTTGAAAAAACAAATTGGTGTGGTATGTTATTAAGGTAAAGATGGTGATCACAAGTTCACAAATACCCTGCCCCTCTGAAAAATGAGTCATTGGTCATACTTTTTTTTTTTTAATACTAATCTTCTTACGTATTAATAGCATATAATTATAATAATTCTTCGCTAAACATATTCTTTATATTATATTTTACCTTTAAATAACAACTTTTTATCTATGACAACAATCTTTTTTTTAATAATAATACGTATATTGTAAAATTACTATTCTTTTTTGGTCTTATATAATAATAATAAAAAAGAAAATCTCTAAAATTGCCAATAATAAGTATGCATATTATCATCAAATAATTTGATATCTTTGTTCACCATTTGTGACAAAGAATAACATATATGAATATATATTTTTTCAGTCATCAAAATGTTTTATCTTCTTTGTATGAAGTGTGATGAAGCTTGGCACTTGATATAGTATACAACAACATACCCAGTGAAATTTCATAAGTGGGATCTGAGGAGGATAGAATGTACGCAGATCTTATCACTACCTCATAGAAGTAGAGAAACTATTTCCTGGGCACTTGATATATATATATATATATATATATATCTTTGAGATTTAGAATCAAATAATAAATTATTTTTATAACATTTTTAGAAAATGAAAAATTAGATCTCATGCATGCAACTTTTTTTTGTCTACATCAGGCGAATAAATTATAATTTCCAAATGCTGTCATAAGGGTACTATGCCAGTTCATTTTTTAAAAAAGATGAAATTACCTATGAAATTTATCGCAATTTCTCATTATTAATTTGTCGCGAAATAGTTCTGAGATGATTGAATTTTCTTACAATACATTGCTTGTCTGTAGCTAAATATGATTAGTATAAAAAAAAATTTGTTGTTTAAGGATGAAATCTTATCTATTGCTAATTTTTTATTTTCAAGCAATTCACTATAAAAGTCGAAAGATCTCAATATAAACAAGATTGTTATAGAGATATTTGACTATATAAATATAGATTATTTTTTAATCATTAAATTTAAAAATAGCTATTGTCTTGAAATTTTAAAGTTCACAAAGGGAAATTTTAGGCACTAGTGAAATTTTAACAACCCACAACTCCATTCATAGGTCCCGAAATTTTTCATCGTAAGTATATAAGATTAAACCTAGTAATACCTTACATATACCTATATTCTAAGACTTATTCATATATGTGTGAAGTGTATTAGAAGTGGATTGGGTTCACAAGAGACCTCTAATACTTAATCAAATTCAAAACTTTCCTACAAGTTGAGTTTCTAACCATAGATTATGCAAGAGACAACTTTAAATGATCACAACTCTTAGCACACAAAGAATTAGAAGGCCCAAGACATCCTACCAAATGAAAGATCCTTGAATTAGCTTTCCAACACAACTGGTTTCACCTCATTTGGTATTCAGAGTCAAAAGTTATGATCATTTTACTGAAAACTGCCAATGCAGAGTCGCAATACGAGACCCAGTTACGGGTCGTAAATCGGAGTACGACCCGTATCGATATCTCGTGAAAAAAGTTAAAGAACTTCAATTTTCAGCCCCAAACTTTACGAACCCATCTACGAGTTGTAGAACACTCTACGAGTCATAGAATGGGGCTCGTAGAAAGTTCTAGAGACATCTAAAATTGTCCTAAAGTTTACGAGAGGTCCCCTACGAGTCGTAGAGGGCCCCGTAGATTTCCCGACCTGCGATATTAAAGAGGGTTATTTTCATCTTTTCTTACCCTCTTAAGTCCAAACTTGTCAGTTTTTAGCCTAAATAAATCCCTAAACGTGATCCCTTGATTACTTTACGCTCAAAATACTCTCCAAACCTAGAATTTATTTTTCAAGAGAAAAAAAATTAGGGTTAGCTTTCAAGATTCATCATCAAGGTAAGTTATTCTCCATAAATTTCAAGCTTCTCAATCCAAATTTCTCCACTATTTATGAATCTCTAAGAAAATCTTAAATCATAACCTAGGGTTTCAAGAAACGAATTCAAGAATTCCAAGAAAGGATTTCTTGATTCTTCATTTTCAAGAATTAGGGTTCTTCATCAATAACTCTAAAGATTCTAAGTCAAGCATTCAAGAATCAAAGAGAAGCCCTTCAAACAATGTCTTTCCACAAGAATTAGAGTTCTTCATCAAGAACTCTAAATATTCCAAGTCAAGAATTCAAGAATCAAAGAGAATTCCTTCCACCAATATATTCTTTTTAAGTTCTTCCACTCTAAGAGAACTACAAAAAGAATTTCTTTTCTCAAGAACAAGCATTAAGGTTCCAAGATCAAAGATTTTCTCCAAGAAACTAATTCCCCATGTAAGGCCCTCCAAAAGTTATCTTACATATATTTTAGTATCATAGACTACAAATTTCCACCCAAGATTCAATCTTTGAGTTGGTATCAGTTTTCCTCCATTACTAGCAAATTTCATCAAAATACTGTTCATGCATTTTTCCTTGATAAGAATCACGACTTTTGCTGATTTTATTATTAAATTAAGACACTAAGACAAGATTTACAGTCATGGTTGTATTTATGAGAACCCTATAGCTATTTCATGAAAAGCTATTATAATCACAGTTTTGAGTTAAGTTTTAAGAAGTACTTTAAGCTTTTGCATTTGCAAGATATCTAAGTAATAAAGAGCATGTTCAAATACCTTGCATTGATTAGTCTTTCAGAAAAAGAAGAGAGTCAAGTTGACAAAAGTTTAAGAAAAACTAAAGTTGGGTAGTCCCAAAGAGAAGTAATATTTTGAGCAAGAATACTCTTTTAAGTATGAGCATTATAAAAGTTATTTTAAGAGTAGTATTAAGCACCGATATGAGTGAGAGTAATAATAACTTGAACTCATAAACTACGTAGCCAGCGTAGGATATGATTGTACCAAGAGTACAACTCCTCACTTGTCACTAAGATGATCCAGTTTTGAGATGGATTCATTCCCTAGTTTTCGTTTCTTACCCCGGCAAAGTATGGGATGGCTCTGCAGCATGGATAAGGCACTATATCATCCTGAAGCTCATAGTGATGGTTGTCGGTTAGAGAAACTCCCCATGAAGTAAAGTTTATTATTTTACACACTGAGATTTATCATATCTTTATTCAAATATTTCTCTCTATATTGCATAATAAATTGAGTTGAGCTAATTGCAGAGCTAAGTATTTGAGTATCATATTTTTATATATTTATTTGTGCTCATTAATACATTAAAGTAAATATTTTCTTTATATTGAATTGCAC
>DF359380.1:11420-23190 GCA_000787875.1 Solanum virginianum
GTTAAGTATTTGAGTATCATATTTTTATATATTTATTTGTGCTCATTAATACATTAAAGTAAATATTTCCCTTATATTGAGTTGCACTTTTAGACTAGCTTAAAAACATATGATTTCACTTGCATGACATACTTTTATCAATAAAGCTATATCAAAGTTCAGTTTAAAGTGAGTATCCTATCCTTAGTACTTTTTAGCCATCTTACATATCGTAAATTTCACATACTGACGCCTTTGCGCTGCATCGTTTTATGATGCAGATTCAGACACCCATGATAGCAGGCATTCAGTAAGACAACTTTCTAGTGGCAGTTGGTGAGACTTCCTCATTCTTTGAGGGCTCCAGTCAGTTAGTTTGATTTATTTATTTATTTTATGGTCAGGTAGCTATGGGTCTTGTTACGACACCTATGTTTAGCTTAGTAGAGGCTTCATAGATAGAGTAGTGAGTCAGTACAGTCTATTCATTCAAAGATTTAAAGCATTTATTAGTATTGGTATCAAAATATTTTTTTGACATTTTATACCCAATATGGTTGTTGTTCTTTGCGTTTTATCAAATGTTTTGAAGATTCACCTTATAAAGTTTTCACATGTATGTTAAATCTTCAGTTAAGTGAGTCTATGTTAAATCTTCAGTTAAATGAGTCAGCTAGGCCAAGGGTATGCTTAGGGACCAGTAATGGTTTCTGAGTGCCGGCTACATCCAGGGTATAGACTCGGGGCGTGACAACAATTTCAGGAATTGTTTGGATATATAATTCTTTTATGGCTTTGCCCCACCACTGAACATTGCGTATTATATATTGTAATCAATTTTAACTCCAAACTTTTCCCTCACAAGGCTTCAGCATTTTCTAAGTAAAATGTATGTCCAAACATAACTTTAATTTTGAAATATTCCTTATCAACTTAACTTCATAGTACCCTTTTTTTTCTCCTTCGAAAGACACCAAATGCATGTTCAAATGCTTACCTAAACTCCAAAATAATGACAAATTTTCAATGATAACATTGAAAAATGATTGGTAAACTCTCTATATATTAGTTTTTGAAGACCGTGTTTTGCACGGATTCAATAGATGTTTTAATAGCTATTGCAAATTTGAGTAGACATATTATTGTAATTTCATAGTTGAAATGGATGAAGAAATAACTAAATAATAATTAACAGAAATGACACAGTAAAATTAAACAACTACTTTAATAGCCACCGTAACACTAAACAGACAAGTTGTAGTCACCTGTCTGCTTCAAGCAACTGCAGCAGACAGCTGAAATGCTCAGTCGTAAACAGTAAGTTAAATAATAATCAATAGAAATGTCATATTAAATTTAAGCAGCGCTTTAATAGCCACCACAAAATTAAGTAGACCTGTTATTGTAATTTCATAATTGAAGTTGATGAAGAAATAATTAAATAATGCTTAATAGAAATGCCTTAAAAATATTATCGTTGTTGAGGTTTGATCTCAAAACGTTAGATTTATGATGTTGGGCTTGAACCATCAAGCCAAGCAGCAATGCCTGGTTCAAGTGCCTGCTTGAAGCAGTTAAAGCAGGCACGACGACTCTAAACTGCTCAAATAAGTAGTTTATTATATATAGGACAAACCGGCCAACTAGTAAACACCAAACCTAGTCATTTTAGTAGTTTTGTGAAGATTTTTGTATGGAAAATTTACTTGGAGTAGCTGTGGTTAATGTTTAAAATAATTATTTTTGCAGTTAAAAATTTGATTAAATAGCTATTTGTATTTGTATATGTATATATATATATATATATTTTGGGACTTTTAATTTGATAAATTTAATATACCTTTAATTTGTTATCATAAGATTCAAAAACTTTTTTTACATTCTCGAACTTTGTATCAAATCAAAACTAAATATATAAAAATAAATAAACAGTAGATAAGCCAAAACACACAAAAAGGGTAGAAACACTAGAAGCCATTACATGTTGATTCAATTATCATGTACGACTAGTCAACTATTAATAGTATAAATAAATATTCCATCCGTTTTAGTTTATTCGTTTGATTTTAACTTGATATGAACTTTAACAAAATAAATAAAAAATTTAATATCTAACAATCTCAAACTAAAATTTTATGACATATTAAAATAATTTTTAATCAAAACTATAAATGTTATTTTCTATTTAAAGCATACTAACACGAAAAATAAGATAAACGAAACACGAAACTAGTAGAGTAAATAACCAATATTCGGACTTTGAGCAGCCTCTATGCCCAAAAGTCACAGCCGAATATGCGCTAAGTTCCTCAAAAAGATTCGTACATTCGCATCATTTCATAGTTTATGCTACTTTTTTCTCCCTGAAAAAACCAAAATAAATACCCCTTTCTCTCTCCCTCTCTGCTCACAAAAATCTCCTTCTTTACCGCATTGCCACTTACCGATCTCACAGGTACTTTCTTGTTCCCTATTTGGCTCGATTCAATTTCAAGATTCCCTTTTTTTAAAATTAAAAATTGACCCATGTGATTAATAATAATGATTTTTTAAAAAATTTGAATTTTTTTGGTCGCTTTATGATCCTAATTGATGTCCCAAGAAAGAGTGATGTATTGGGTTTTTAGTTAGTTTGGATGTGTTTTGAGGATCAATTGATATAGCTTTATGCTCCAATTTGGGGGATTTCATCAGAAATGAAATGGGTTTCGCTGGGAATTTGGGGATATTGTTACAATTGTCATTCTTTCTGGTTAGGGGGTTAGTATAACTTGAGTTGGAATTTGGGGAATGTACATGTCTAATTGACCTTTTAGCTTTTTGCTATCTCCTCATTATATGGGCAAAAATCCAACCAATAAAAATGTTATTGATTTATTAGGTTGTCGGATTTTTAATGGTTTTGGAAAAAAATTATAGGGTTATCGGTTCGATATTAGTAATTTAATAGTAATAGGATACTATAGTAGTACTTTATCTATTTTAATCTTCATTGTACGTGATTAGTTACCCACTCTAGTTATTAGTCTTTAATCTTTACTCTTTCGTACTCCATCTGGTTTTATTGATGCAAATTCTCATTATCATCCTTATCGGGTAAACTAAAAATCGAACCGTTAAGGACTTAAAACTGATAAACCGAAAATTGATAAAAATTATTTTATTGGTTTGTTATTGATTTATCATATTTAAAAACCGATAACTGATAAACCGAACGATAATGTATAAAAACAAACCGAACCGACCGATGCACACCCCTATACTGCTGATAACTACTACAAGATTTTTTCAAAGGCAATTGCCTGATAACTTATTCTAATTTTCAATGATTAAAGATGTGTGAGTTAGTATAACTTGAGTTAAAGTAAAAGAAAAAAGTAATCTTTTTCCATCTATCCAAGCGCATTGGTGGACAGAGTTACCGAGTACCTTTGCTGGTGAGAGACAGTTGGATGGAAGTTGGCTTGGACGCCACGATTATTAAACAAAAAAGCAATCCTTCTATGGACATATAAAATCATGACATCAACAAGGGAATGAATCACCTTGAATGGCTCATAAAAGAGTTTTTCGATAGTACATTGCTTAATCTTTACTAAGTTATTTGTAGGTCTTCATTATTGGTGTTTGTTAAATAATTGTTTGGGAAGGTTCTCTATGAATTCAGAAGATTCAACTAATGACGTAAAGTTGATGTCCTTTTATAGGAAAACGACGACTCTAAACTGCTCAAATAAGTAGTTTATTATATATAGGACAAACCGGCCAACTAGTAAACACCAAACCTAGTCATTTTAGTAGTTTTGTGAAGATTTTTGTATGGAAAATTAGGGGGTAAATGTTGAAAATGGAGAAGACACAGTGCAAACAAAAAAGGATGTATATATTTAGAGCATAAAACACAAATTACTTGATGATTTTGTCAAATGGATGTGTGAAGCAGTGATTCTGTTTTTTGATGAATCCTTGGGATATATTATTGATCCATGGAGGATTTCCTTTGCTTAAAAGAACTTTAATATGTACTCTTCATCACTCAAAAACATGAAATTACTAATGATTCCTTTCCTTGTTACAGAAAATCAAGGAAATGGTTGGATTACAACCATAACTGGTCAATACTGGTATCTGTGTATTAATGCTGGCAATCAGTCATATTCATTGACTGATTGCCAAATTGCAGATGGGTGCCGAGTGTTCAGTGAAGCCTAAGACAGCCTTAGATGGTGTGCATGGAGTGCAAGTGGTGCCTCATTCACCATTTGCATTAGAAGAGATAAAGCAGCATGGGGACTTACATAAACGGAGTCATGCAAGTTTTCCTGTTGGAACAAGACAACACCTAATAGTGCAGTAAGTGAAAATGAGGTTATCTTGCTTGACCTCTGATCATTTGTCTGGAGGTGCTTTTCTATCTTCTATAAGCACGTAGATGATTGAATTGTCAATTCAGATCCAAAGTTAGGATGAGGGTTGACAATAATTTGACTCGTCATGTTATCTTGTTCACCAGGAGAGTTTGGCAGCAAAGGCCTGGTTGCCTCAGGCCCATCCGTTGCAGTTGCCATGGTAAACATACAAAGTACAATTACTTTATGAACAGTTAGGTTTATAATATTGCATTCGGCATGTTTCTAATCTTTTAGTTGTTTTCTGTTAGGTGATAAAACTATTGCTGAAACGATGGCGAATGTGATCACTTCTCTTCCTTTTATTGCTCTTGGACTTCAGGCTCCAAGGTCAGAAATATTTTGCTATCACCTCGTTTGATTACTCTCTTGATTTTTAATTTCTTTTTTTGTTGCTGCAGGAAAAATCTTCATTGCAAACTTTATGCCAATTCATTGATTGGAGTTGGAATTGTCTCGAGTTTGTACCATGCTTCGAGAGGCAAAATAAGACGCTATATGAGATGGGCTGACTACTCAATGATAGCAACAGCAACAGTGGTAAGTCTACAGCAGTTCATTCATTTTATATCTTTTCAGGATCATTTGTATAGCCCAGATATTCTAAGTGACAATTTTTCTTGGAACTTTAATCACTCCACAAGTGCTTGCTGAAAATTATATTTTTGATGAATACCTCATTCCTCAACATCTAAAAGAAAAAAGTGCAAAGAGTTGGAGAAGGTGTGTGGCATTAACATGGCCATGGCCAGGTGTGCTGAAATAATTTTCTTGGTCTTCTTTTTGCTAAATTGTGTCATAGGTATCTACTGCACATTTGAAAGTGATGATGATTTGTGTTAAGACTGCTCAAGTTCCTAGAAATACTTTTATTTGGATGCTAATTAAATAGAGTTATACTGGAGCGTTAGTGCGCTACCTTGAGAATTTTGTTTTAAGAATTTTTTTTTATCATGAACCTTCAATAAAATAGTTCTTATCCCAAGAAGAAGATGTGTTCTACACTTTTTAAGTCTCAAAGTACCTAAGAGAAAAATATTAAAGCTAAGCATTACCCTCAATGGTCATCCTTATGTTTTCATTGTTGTATTCTTGTAGAAATACATGTTTAAATGCACACAAGTTGGCCCAAACACCACCGTCATAATTAATAGTTTTTCGTTTTAATTAGGTAAATAAATTTTCATTCATAAACATGGCCAAATTGGCCGTATACAAGTGGTACAGAAAAATGCAAAGCATCTAAAAAAGATGTGATTTTCTACAAATTCCATCCAGTCATATATACAACAAAGAACTCTGCGTGCACCAAAAGAAAATACGGGAAGGAGACTACTCTTAACGAGGAGAAACTCGACTCCACTCCTATACTCTCCTATTTCTCTCTATCCAAACAATCCACATTAACGCAAAAGGAACCACACAAGCCTACTAAGTGGGGCTTGGGAAGGGTAGAGTGTACATAAACTTTACCACTACTTCATGGAGGTAGAGACTATTTTCGAGAGACCTAGGCTCAAGTGCATCAAAACCAAGTAAAGGAAGAAGAAAACAATGAAGAAAGCCTATCCATTAATAAGAAAAAGCCGTTTAAAAACTACAAGAAAGAAACAATAATAACAACAAAATAGTGTGATAATCAAAATACAATAAACAACATATGACAAGAACTACAAGGGTACAACTAGTACTACGACAGATGCTAACAAGACTAAACCATCACAAGTCAAGACAATACTCCACCCCTATTAACCTCCTACCCTAATATGCGATCTTTACTCCTTTCTATCTAGAGGCATGTCTCGTCTAATCACTTATTCCAAATGTTTTTTCTGCCTGCCTCTACCACTCTGTGTACCCCCTACAACCAACCTCTCACACCTCCTTATTAGGGTGTCGGTGCACCTCCTCTGCATATGCCCAAACAATCTCAGTCTCTAGTGGAGGTAACAGGTACCTGGTGGATTAGTCAAAAACATAAAAACTGGCATCCTTAACCAAAGAGTGTACAGAGGGGGAAGGGGTAGATCTGTGGGTGCTTTTCAACAGGTGGTTCCATGAAAATTTATAGCTTCCAAAGAAGCTAACATAACTGCTGAATTTTTTTGTAGTGTCTATCAAGGGCACTGAGAAATGAGAATCCAAAATTGCTGATGGCAGCATCTGCAGTCCTCCTACCAATCCAACCTCTGATGGTTTCTGCTGTACACACAGGAATGATGGAGGTAGATATCTGTTTCTGAAATCTGATGCTCGTATGAACTAATTTCACTACCGTATTATTCTCTTCTATGTAGCTCTCCCACCATCTGCAAAGAATATGCTTTAAAGGACTGTCTTCACTCTTTTTTTCTATTTAGGTTGCATTTGCCAAAAGAGCATTCCAAGATCCGGATCTGAGGATGACCCACAATGTGCACAAAATGTCATCATTGCTAGGTGGTGCTCTTTTCATAGCTGATGATGTCTTTCCTGAAACACCTTTCTTGCATGCTGGTTGGCATCTTGCTGCTGCTGTTGGGGTGAGCACTTGCAATAAACTTCTTGAGTAGATTGCTATTATTCCAATATAATTCTTGCCAATTTGTCGAAACCACTTGTCGTTGCGTGGAAAGGTTTTCCATTTGTTCAAACAAGAAGTGAAAAAAGAACACCCTGCTATCTCGGATCAGTCTTGTAATTTAATGGTCTATCCTTATTATTATTCATTGTAGTGTTTATTGGTTTAGAAAAGTAGTGATAGTTATCTGTTATAGCTATATGCTATAGAACTATGGCAATTAGCGTTGCTTTGTATTATGAGCCCAGTGTGAAACATTGTTTGCAGGATTTATTTTTCTTCAATATTCTTGTACTTTTCTTCTTCTCTGCTGAAAGTCTAGTATTCTTGCAGACAACATCTTAACATATGGAATGAGTTTTCATGTGAATAATGTTGAATGTTGCAGTTTGTCTGAGATATGTTATTGACAGTGTCTTAAATTTGTTTATTCTCTATTTGCTGTAAAAGTGCTTGTCTGGGCAGACTCTAGGACAATTTTGTTGAGAAATTTGCTTCATCAACAAAGTTACCAACTTGTACAATTTCAATACCTATGACTATGATATCAGGGGGCAATTTCATGAAAACCTAGCAATACACAAATCATATTTCAATGAGATGGTTGATTATTTTTGTGCCAAATAAAAATATAGAAGCATTCTCACACCTATCTTTTTTTACTACCTTTCCAAAGGGACAACTGATAGAATACCGAAAAAACTTGGGGGTTGGGGGTGTTTGAAATTAGAATTTGATTGTGGAAGTCTTATGCACCAACAGTGCAAACATATATTGAATCACTGGGTCTCCGATTCACCCTCACTATCCATCGAGTCCAACTGATGTTTCTCTCTGTGTCCTTTCTTAGTGCACTTCCGCTTTTGTAACTAAATGACTATGCCCAAAGAAGCCTTAGAATATTCCAATTGAGCATCTTTTGAGTGAGATTTTGAGAAGAGTTGCCCTTTAAAGAGTTCATATGATGAAATCAAACATTAGTCTTAACAATAATAGTAATTATGTTGAGTGATATAAACTTAGAGGTCTTAACACTCGTTAAAATATTTATTAAACTGTTGAATACAAAGAAAGAAGCTAACAAATAAAAAACATGGAGGAGATGCGTAAAGAGGTGGAAGAGAGATTTTCAAACAAAAATCAAAACCATGCAGCTAAACACTTTCATAATATTTCTTGATTTGCTTTTGCTTTATTGGGGCATTCAAACCTTAAAATACTGGAAAAAAGCAAATTACAATATGAGGACAGATAACATTTAGAAATACATACATTATAGTACTCCCAAGTAACAGGAATAGTTTTATTAAAAAGACTAGGTGGGTGTTTGGATTGGCTGATTTTTTTGGTCTTTGGCTTTTAAGCACTTTTAAGTTTTGGAAGTATTTGGGTAACACAAAAAAAGTGCTTTTAAGCACTTTTTTAAAGCTGAGGAGTACAAGAAAAAGCCAAAAGCTAAACGTAGGGGGTTCCCAACTTATGGCTTTTGGCTTTAAATTATAACCCACTTAAGAAAAGCTAATCCAAACACCCCCTAGGTAGGTAAACAAAAAGCAACATGTTAACTTGCAGCTCGGAAAGCATACCACTTAAAGAGATGCCAGCTTCTACATTCCCAAAAATGTATTCTTAATTTTGGTAAGCCTCTTGACTACATCTTTCATGGTTATTCTTGAGTCTGGCCTTTCCTATGTGCAGTCTAAAGCCAATTCTATCATGGAGGCTATGCAGATTTCACTTTTGGAGGTGATCTCTTCTTCCTCAGGAAAAAGATTGGCATCCACAACTTCCATCATAGTTGTTGGAAATGCTCGCCTCATCCACTTACTCATGCTAAGATTTTCATTGAACATCTCTTCATCTGTTGGTCTTTTTTTTTTGCTAAAACCTCCATTAGCATGATGCCATAGCTATAAACATCACCACCAGTGGACACTATTCCCTCTGAGCCATATTCTTAAAAGAACAAAAAATGAAAAGAATTACTCATTTGAAGACAATTGACAAACACTTGCTTTTTATTTAGTTCTAGAATTTGGAATGGTTTAAGTAAAGAAAATCAAAGAGAAAGGTCTCATGATGAGATATAAGATGAGACTTGTGTACCTGGTGCAATGTAACCAAGAGTGTCCAATGTTTCAGTGTGTGCCATGGACTTGCTTATAGCTAAAAAATTAGAGATGCCAAAATCACTAACATTTGCCACCATTTCTTCATCCAAAAGTACATTGGCTAGCTTTAGGTCACAATGAATTATCGGAGTGTCATGACCATGATGTAGATATTCAATTGCCATAGCCACATCAAGCATTATGGTGCCTCTTTGAAGGAGGTTCAAGTGGCCTAACATTTCTCATCACATTCAGTATCAAACCTCTATGGCCACCACAGTTCCACTGGATAATGTGCCTTTGTACACAAAGCCAGAACTTCCCACACCAATTTTGATTCATCAAAATTGTTTGTTGCTCGTTGAATCTCGTGATAAGAAACCAATTGATAAGTCCTGATCTCCGGTTCCTTTTCCACGTCTTTTGACTTTTCTTTCTTCTGTCGTTTCATTATCCAAATTGAAACCAACAAAAATATCAAAAAGGATGAAGTAACTACAGGAATAACAATTTTTAGCACAAGCTCCTTAGATTTTGATTGTTGTTGGGGATTAGTGATAGCACAAGTAGGAACCTCCAATATGTGCATTTCACATAAACCTTTGTTTCCTAGGAAAGATTGCAGAGTGAAATTTGCAAACACACCACCACTAGGTTTTGCACCTTCTAAATCATTAAATGAAACATTGATGACTTTAAGGTACAAGAGTTTTTCCAATGACCTGGGAATAGTACCTGACTAGGGATTTACAGACAAATCCAAGATTTCCAAGCTTATTAAGTTGGCAAAGGATAATGAAATTGGGCCTGAAAAGGAGTTGTTGGATAGCTTAAGCAACTTCAGGTTTTGGGGTTCCCCAAATCTGCTTGTTATGTTACCTGAAAAAGATCTACTTCTACAATAGCCTTCAGTCCTCCAATATCTGGTGTAACTTCACCCTCTAGAGAATTTCCTGACACGTTTAGATAGAGAAGACTACTCATCTTCCAAATGCTCGATGGGAACTTTGATGAGAATTTGTTAGACTCCAAATAAAGGTGTTGTAGCATGCTAGGATTTCCTATACATTCTGGAATCACCCCAAATAACTCATTACTGCCTAGCATTAATCTACCCAAATTAGATGATTGGCGTACTGCCTCTGGCATATGTCCATTCAGTTTATTGCCATATAGAAATAGACCTTGGAGTTGTCCAAGCGTACTAACCTCGGAAGGAATGGTTCCCATCAAGTTATTTGCCTCAAAACCTAGCATTATTAGACTGCTCATGTTTCCTATACTTGGGGGAATGTAGCCATTGATGTGTGCATCTCCTATATGAAAGACTTCAATAGTTGATGACAGATTTCCAATTGTACTTGGCAGAATACCATTCAACAGATTGTCACTCATTTCTATGAGTTGCAACATCCTACAGTCCGCTAAAGAATTGAAACTCATGTGAATCTGGTTCGTTGATAAGTTGATTACCACCTAAGAAAAGTCGTTGCAGGTTGCGGAGATTTCCTAAAATACTCGTTATATTGCTTGTGAGAAAGTTCCCGTCTAGTGCTAGTATCTCAAGCTTGGAAGCATTTGTGATAGATATTGGAATTTCCCCTTTGAGCTTATTGTCTCCAAAGAGAAGCTCTTTAAGGTTCGGGAGATGAAGACCTGTAGTGGCTGGAATTCTACCCGAGAGGTGGTTGAAATTGAAAGAAATCATTTCCAAATATGACCAGCAAGATTAGAACTATTGCCAAAGTTAATTTCCTCAAATTTGATAGCTTCCCTAATTCTGGTGGAACTTGTCCTGTTATGCGATTGTTTGGACAATCAAGATACTGCAGAGTGGAAATATTTTGCAATGAAGCAGGAATGGTCCCACTTATTGCATTATTTCCAGCATACTACCCCTCGAGCTTGGATAAACAGCCAATATTTCTCGGTATTGCTCCAGTTATGTTATTGGCAGCTAGGGACAAGACATTGAGCTCCGTGAGTTGGCATATGCCGGAAGGAATGTGACCGGAGATTTGATCGAGAGATGTGTAATAACTTCAGATTAGACAAAACAATCCCTTCACCAAGCAAGAGAGGACCAGAAAGGCTATTGTATCCCAAATGTACTGTAAGTAATGATGAATATTAAACAAGGTGTAGGAATCAAACTTGTTAATTGATTATCATACAAGAACAACTCTCTTGAGTTGTGTTAGATTAGCTATCTCCTTTGGAATGTTGCCGTTGATTCTGTTCCCGGGCAATCTGAAGTTCAGCAACTTTGTGGCATTTCAGACAGATAGAGGGATTCTACCTATAAGGCTATTGTTTGAGAGATCCAAGACCCTGAGTTCTTTGGGAGCTGATTGTTTTGAATATCAATCACTCGCATTGTTCGAATTTTTGTAGATACATGTTATTCTTGTCGGTTTTGTTAATCTCGTGTCATTGGTTTTGTATGTATTATTTCAATGTTATATCTTCCTAGATACAAGCTGAAAAGATTTGGAAAATATCTTTTGGGTGTTGACGATGTTAACATTAACGAATAATGCAATTTATACAGTGATATAAATTTTGACTATTATTTTAAGATATATATATTTTTAATCATTATAATATGAAAAAAAACTATAATTTATAGTTTAACTAACTAAAGTTTATTTTAAGTCTAAAGTTAATATAACCTTATATAGCTTTGAAAGTCAATCAAACGAGCTTTCAAA
>DF359380.1:39854-58755 GCA_000787875.1 Solanum virginianum
CTCTGATACCAAGTTTGTCACACCTTGAGAAGGTATCCTAGACGTGACTGACACTCGAAGACTATTGCTAGTCCCCAAGCGGACCACCTAGTCTTATTACCACCATTCAATCCATTCATCAGCGGAAGAAAATAACATAATAAAATAAATGATATCCTATATGTGGGCTCATACTATTAATATCAGTCTATAATAAGGAAATAGAATAGATAACAAAAGTCTCAATATAAAGAAAAGAAGAGGGAAAAAGAGCCCCCGACATCAACATCAACATCTACGTCTATGAAGCCTCTATACTATAGTCTGAGATGGTACCATGATAGGGCACAACTACTAAACGTCAAGTAAAAGACTATCAAATCAAGAAAATAAACATTCTTCGAATGCAGGGGAGGACTCACCACTGTCTGAAATGGAGAGCTCTGAACCTCAACGATCGGGCTGCTGAAGTCCTCGGTCTATAATATCTGCATCATAACATAATGCAGCACTAGAGGGGTATTAGTACGTGGAATGTATTATATGTAAAACCGGCTAAAGAAAAAGGAAACAATATAACCATCACTCATCGATTACTCAGCCTCACCTCAGGTATAAATGACAAGACTCTATCACCTCACTAGCTATCAAGCATCAGTCATTCACATCACATCGGAGTTCTATCATCATGAAATATATCTAGGAGTTTCTATAATCGACAACCACTATATATGAGCCGATAGTGATACAATGAAGAGATTTTGTTGTCACATCTGTCCAGTACCTTGACAGGGTAAATGACGAGTCTGTCAGTGGATTCAAAAGTATGTCAAGTCCTTTTTTAGGACAAAAGAAACATCCACTTTCACGGTTCAATCCTATCCTGCTGGCCATGTAGTTAATGGGTTTGAGTGGGACTCACATCTTACCCATTTTGGTGCTAATATTCCTCCCAGGACTCAACATGCCCATAAATCTATCAATTCGTCAAGAACTCTCATCACCTAACCTTTACGGGCAAGACTATCTACCCAATTTAAGGAAAATATACTCATTCAACTCTATCAATAATAATTTTAGCTATTACAGTCACCAACACACTCACCACAGGACTCAGACTCAATCAGACATTCCGTTCAGACATTCAAAGCTCTAGACATCCCCCTAAGTTTATTATTCAAGTCTTTATAGAGAAAAATTTTAAGGGTTAAATCACAATCACATAGTAATGTAAACATACAGTAAACTTTAAATATGAAGATCATCAATTTAGGATACAAAATTATAGTTTAAAGAATGAAAACAAGAACTCAAGATAATATCCAAGAATTTAAAGCAATTATTCAAGAACTTTCAAGAAATCATAAATCAAGACTTCTAGACATGAATTTTTCATCCTAACTCTACATTGACACATGGAAGATCAATTCCATGCTTTTGGGTAGCCTTTACATATCAAGGAATTTCGAATCTCCTCTGGAAACCATCACTTGTCTCTCATTCTTCTCTCTTAGAATTAGCATAAAAACCTTAGAATATTTATGGGTTTAAAACCCTTTTGTACCCGTATTGGGGATATAAAAATATATCGGGAAGGACAAAATTGCCCTTCTCGAATTAAAAAAAATAGTTTCCCCTTGCACTAGTGCGTGACTTTTTTTACACTTTTTCGCGAAATTCGCAATTTTCGTAAATTTTTTGAAAAAATCAAGTGTGGTTTCGCGTTCTCTCCGGGGCGTGGAAACCCCACTGTTTTGGCTTTCTTTGAAAAAATAATTCGCGTTTTTTCGCATTAAAGTTGAGTCAAGACCATTTTCCTACTCATTTTTCGCACTGATCACAAATCCGGTCTCGAATTTTTCATCAGAGCTTGGGAAGACGCATTGTGCGCACGATATATTTTAGGGGCGTTTTAGAACTTTTACGGGGTGTTACAACTTCGTAATATTTTGTTAGCTATTTCAATTATAATTTTTTTCTAAAATGTGTAGGAAAAATCTATCGATGTCACATAAATCGAGACTAAAAATAATTTATATTGCGGCTTCTGGTGAGCCAACAAAAAATAATTTGTGGGCTTTTTAATTTAATCTTTTTAAAGTAGCTGTGTACTGATGTGTCTGCTTCAATGACTTTATAATATTTCTTTTGCTGCTTCAATTATAATTTTATAATATCTTCAATGTTATGGAAATGTGAACTTCACAACATCCCACATGGAAAAGAAGAGTTAAAGAAAAAAGAAAAGCAAAGGAGTGTCAAAGCCTTGTGAAGTATTCCAATATCCCACATTGTTAAAAGATGAAGAATAGAGTGCTCAAGAAACACTCTAGTCTCTACCATTTCATAACATTCAAAAATATATAAAATTTTTTTATCAATATTCCATAAATTAAAATTAAAAAATAATTTATATTGAACACATGTTAGCATGGACCTTCACCAGTAGTGTTATAACAAGTGGAACAAAGAAAGTGGAGTGCCTTTTAAGATTCGTAGACACTAATTAAAAAAATATTTGATAATCTTAATAATATTTATCTAAATTAACTTTTATTTTCTACAAAAGTCTCTTTAATTAATGATCTATTAGCTGGAATAGTAAAAGGGCAAGTAGTAATACTTTTTGTTTTTTAAATCGTCAAATATTTTAAAATTAAAGCAATTTGACCCAATGGATTAAAAATTTTGGAAAACGGATGTGATGTAAACTAATTTCATAGTAAAATATTTTATTATGAAAAATAAACAACAATCTCACTATAAATTAAATATTGGTATGGACCTATCATCAAAATGATTGTTATGTCACATCCACAATTAATTGATAATGATTTTACTTTTAAAAAATATACGCATGTCATAGGTTAGGACCTCACAATTTCTAATGCCTAACTTGTCAAATGAAGACAAGTTGGTTTGGAGAATAATCGTCCACATAAATGATTCAGTCGAATTTTTCTCAATCAAATTTGTTGTATATAATTTGTCTAATATGATTTATATTATTTTATAATTTATAGGTTATTATGTAATAAAAATTTAATTTTATTATATGATAAAGGCACAATCAGCGATAATTGTATGACTCTTCATTTTTTTTTAATACTTAAATAGTAGATTCATCTTTTTACCTTTTTACCATTTCTTTTCTATTCATCCTCTTTTTTTTTCTTAATTCTTTTTATTCCTAAGAAATATCTTTTTACTTTATTGTTTTAATCCTCAGATGGATTCTAAATTAAAAATAATTTCAACATGATAAAAAGTGATAATACATAACAAAAAAAATTAATTGAAACACATTACTTCATTCCTAACAATCTTAGATGATAATATAAATTAAAACACATAACTTCATTCTTTAAAAATTAATTGAAAAATATAAAAAGAAAGTGTCAACAACAACCAACCAAAAAAAATGATGTGAACAAAAATTTAAAACTAAATGCGTTTAAATGTGTGTATACTCATATTTGGTCTAGATTGAGGTTTTTATCAAATTAATAAGTAAATACTTTAAATATATTTCAGACTCTTTTGATAATTTAAATATGAAACACAAAACAAAAAAATATTTGTATTTTCTTTAATTATTTAAAAGAAATCAAATCAAAACGAGTGAATAAAAATGAATAGACTTCTTTAAATTTAATTAATTATAATAGAAGTACTTTTTTAAAAGAATATTTTATGTGGAAATAAGTTGCTAGCATGTCATTATGAGTCAGAAATTATGACAGGATTACTTTTTTTTAAAAAAAATTAATTAAATAATTTTTTTTATTTTATGTGGAAATAAATTATTAGCATGTCATTATGAGCAATAGTGGAACCATATTTTTTCAAGAATATTCATATTTTTAGAATATAACAGAGTAATTTTTTATCAAGAATGTTTAATAATTAATATATATTTAAATATTTATATTTAATTTATATATTTAAAAAATAAAAAAAATATTTATTTGACTAATCTTAGATGAATGTAGGTTCGTTTCAATTATGAATCAAAAATTATGACGGGACTACTTCTACTTTTTTTAACTAAATAAATATTTTATGTGGAGATAAGTATTTATCATGTCATTATGACCCAGACATTAAAACAATGGTCATCTTCCCCAATTTCCATGGCTGCCATTGCTCAGATCTGCCCTATTTATTATATTAGCCTAAAACCTAGTTGAGCTTCACAACTCTGAAGACGCCTTAATATTCTTTCTACTTTTCTCTCATTTCTACTCCTTCCGGATCTCAAACCCGATTCAATTCTCTCTCTGAGGTAGAAGACAGAATTTGCCAGAAATACAGATAAGAAGATAAGGTTCGGTCATTCAAGGTTTGTCGCTTTCTCACTCTAATTTATAACCCTAAAAAATGCATCGGATCCCTACTCTTTCATTATTTATCATTCAATTCCCCTTTCCATTTATTCTATTTTTAATCCATGTGTTTTTTTATACTCGAAATGAGAAAAATTAAATTTAAGTATGAATATAGACATTTATCATTAATTAGAACCTAACAAATTAAAATTTTATAGAGTTGAAGGGTAAAAAGATCAAATAATATTTCTAAGATAGTAATACTTTTGATATAGTACAGATGTAATATAGATTTTTTTTGTTTTTTAAATATAAAAAATAATTTTAATTATATATAAATAATATAATTTTTTTTGTAACTCCTTTGGCCCCATTTGTCTCCACCGCTTATGTATGTACGCCCATTCTTTGTTTCTTTTCTTTAAAGTAGCTGACGGTGGAAGATTGAGATAAAAGAGACAGCTGACATATTCAATTTTGGCTGTTTATTCAACTTTACTTTTAATATTTTTTAAATTAGTTTAACAGGTAAGAGGGATAAATATAAAGGGTTTCAACTGGGGTTGGTTTTACCTTGTCAATTTCTGGAGTTACAAGCAAGTTGAGAAAGTTGTCAAATTCCTTAAAGCTGGGAACTTGCAAAGGAGAATCAATTATTGTTGTCTCTGAGAGCTGTTTTATCTCTCTTCAGAGACTTATTGTTGTTGAGGTATTCTTTTGATTCAAGATCTAATCTTTTTTCTGCTTTTTAGATTTGTTGAGTTTTAGATGTTAGATCCTTAATGCAGTTGGATGATGAGGTGTTCTTTGATCCAAGATCTAATTTTTCTGTTCTAGTTGACTATATTTAGATTTGTTTGGAATGTGGTTTATTTTCTTTTTGATAACCATGGTGTTGGATCCATGGAATACCTGCAACTCATGTTCCTCGGACTCTTCAAAAGCGTCAGCGGATGCGTGTTGGATTCACCAAAATAAGTGTATTTTCGATAACCCGACATAGGTGCGGCATTAAAAGTGAAGAGTCCGCCCAAGTTAGCCGGCAAACTCTCATCAGTAATAGGTAGTTTTGTCCAACAAAGCTAGGATGGGTGAGAAGAAATATTCCGAATGTAGTTGAATGGATAGAATATAAAGGTTCATGGTTGAACACAAGAAGAATAATCTGAGGTTGATGTTTGTGTGTATATATGTACAAGTCTGGTAGATCACATAACTTAAATCTGGTGTGGGAGATGTCTTAAGTGCATTAGAGATCTCCCATCTTTCATTAAAATCTGGAATTTTGAGTTATTAGCACTTCAATCAGTGAGTGATTAGCACCTACAGGTTATTTACTTCTAATTATTGATGCATTGCAGGTGCTTAAAGTGATTCAAACGGTGTTCGTCTTGTTTAGAAGTCTAAGTACCAAATATGGTAAATTTTCTTCTTCTTCTTCATCATCATCTTCTTCTTCATTATCATCACCATCTAAGTATAACTTTCTTTTTCTGTTTGGGGGGTGGGTGGAGGATGACAACTGTGAGATGGGGAAGGAGGAGATGATTGAATTGATTTGTAGAGTATCAGGGTAGCACTTTGAAGTGTTTTCATTCTAGTGTCTAGTTATATCCAGATCTATTCAGCTAATATATTGTTTATAATTGCAAAACTGACTGGTGACCTGCATTTTTGTTGAGACAATCAGAAACCATTATTATTTTCATAGGATAAAAGCGAAATTTTCTTTTTTCGACAGCTTTTCAGTGTAAAAAAGAAAAGTACAATTTTCCGTACTCTTGTTTAATTCATGAATTCCATCCAAAAGTTTGAAATATAGATATTCTTCCCTACTTGGATCTGTTGACTGCCATTTAGGCGAAAAGAATGATCTCAGCCATCTTCTTACTCAATTATTATCCTGTCAGAGCTTTTAATTAGTCAAATTCCTCCCATTTTCCGATTTTAGCATCTCTCTATCTGTTATCCAAAATAATGTTAGGATTTACGTCTTATTGTTTTAATTAACTTATGTAAGTATAAGCATATCATTCAATGTAAAATCTTGAAAATTAAGGTATTTTTGAAAGGTAGAATAGATAGGATTCATGTGACAGGTTGAACACTCATGCTGTACGTTTATTATTGGCTTTTGGATATTTGAGAATAGTTTTCATTTCAACCTTAGTAAGGAATTGGTAACAATATTTGATATATGATTTCTGACCTAAACACTATAAGAAAATTTAACACATTGTAGGGAAATCAAATGCTTAAGAAATGAAACCGGACATGCTAAATATCAATCCTGTTTTAGACTTAAAAGCTTATCAGCATTTTTTGTTTGAATATTCCCTCAATCACCTTCTACTGTTTACTTTCACAGTTATTCCACTGTGCTCACCTTTTTCTATTACCTTAAAAGGTTCTATTCATATCAGAAGTTAGTCTACTGTCCACTATACTTTGGTCAGTTATTGCAATCTGGTAGACTAGTACATCAACTGCAGTCAAAGAGTTGGATCAGTTTTTCTGGCATACATCTGGTTCTGTTCCTGAATGGTCCTCGCATCCCTGTCATATTTATTGCTTCTATCTGTTTCATGTCCTTTATGTGAACCGTGGAAGAATTTTCAGTGAAATTTGTTTTCTTGCACTGGCCCATATATGTTGCGTAATATATGAGGTAGAATTTGACATTTAGACCATTGTTACTGGATGAAAAGAGGGAAAACATTTTACTCCAAATTTATATTTTACAATTATACAGAAAATGTGGGATTTTGATCCTTCTGCATCTCTTTTTTGTGTAAAGAGGAATGCTAATAGTATCTCATATTACTACAGGTGATGGATTTCAAAGAGTTCTTCACTGAATATGGTGAAGCCCATCAGTATGAAATCCAAGAGGTCGTTGGCAAGGGAAGCTACGGAGTTGTTGCAGCAGCAATTGATACTCATACTGGAGAAAAGGTAGCAATAAAGAAGATCAATGATGTTTTTGAGCATGTCTGTGAAGCCACCCGCATCCTTAGAGAAATAAAGCTCCTTCGGTTGCTTCGGCACCCAGATATTGTAGAAATAAAACATATATTGTTGCCTCCGTGTCCGAGGGAATTCAAGGATATATATGTTGTTTTCGAGTTGATGGAATGCGATCTTCAGAATGTAATTAAAGCAAATGACAGTCTCACTGGTGAACATTATCAATTCTTTATGTATCAGCTTCTTCGAGGTTTAAAGTATATGCATACAGGTTGCTATTTCTATTTCTATTTTCTGGTAATTGAAGAACCTTCTGTTTGACATACGTTCCGATGACTCATTCCCATATTTGTTGATTTAACAGCAAACGTGTTCCATCGGGATTTGAAGCCAAAGAACATTCTAGCAAATGCAGATTGCAAGCTGAAAATTTGTGATTTTGGGCTTGCGCGGGTATCACTTGGCGATACCCCATCTGCTGTTTTCTGGACTGTATGCTTCATCTCTCTACTTTTTAAGTTTTCTTATTCTATCCTTACTATAATAACCACTAAAATATCTGAAGGTTGACATTGAAGTATTAAGTTAGTGCACGCACAGTAGAGGTGGCTGATTCTTTGTGCTCTCAAAGACAGAATGCTCCTCTCTCCTCTAATGTTCTTTTATCACTAATAATATTGAAAAGATGTATCCAACACCATTCTTAAGTTGTTAATTTGTTACAACTGTCATTGCAAGTAAAATGCTTCATCCTTTTTCTCTAAAGGACTACGTGGCAACTCGTTGGTACCGCGCTCCAGAACTTTGTGGTTCCTTTTATTCCAAAGTAAGTATGATGGTATACAGGTAAACATGGATTTTATGCACATTTATTCTTCATTCTGTACTTATCTGATTGTTGGTACTTTTCAGGATCATGTTCTCATGTTAAAAATTGGAAAAGAAACTGAAATTTCATATTGTGAAACTTACAATGAGATATCGCTTTACAATACTGTATCATCTAATGAACTACTGAAATTGTTCCAGAGCTTTCTCATTTCTTGTTTGCAACCTTCATTTTGCTAATGTGAAAATATATGTTAAGTCATTTGAGTGTGTAATGATCAGTTAGTTGTTGGAATTGATGCATCAAGATGTCATAATGTTACAGAAAGCCTTTTCTTCAACTGTTTAGGGAAAATTACTTCTATCCATAATTTCCTTTTACTCTATTTTCTGATATTTTATACTTGATTTTATGTTCGCTATGCAAAAATGATGTCAAGATATCTAGTTTCTTACTTTGTGTTTGGTTGTCCTTTTCTTCTGAATCATCTTATCGTATAAAGGTTTTCCATGCAATGGCTGAAAATCTTGTCATATAGCAATTGCTTGACGATGGGGCCAAATTAAGCAAGAGAAATTTCTATTATTGTGGAATGAGTAGTCATCTCTTTTAGTCATGCTACTCTGTGTACGCCATGTAATAGGACCTTGACAGCTTCTACTAATCTTGGACGAGTTTCAGATAGTCCTCAGTTTTTATGGCATTCCTTGTTATAAATTGAAAAAGATGAAGTGCAAAATGGTTACACAAACTTCTGCGTAATAAAGTTATACTGTCAATGAGAATTAGGTTTTGTGCTCTAATTTGAACTTGGCATATGCCTAAGGAGATGGTTTGTAAGCCATCATTGTTTCTCACTTGTGGTAATTTAATCATGCAAATGATATTTCAGAAATTTGTGCAAATTCTAAACCAAAGACTTAATTGCAGTACACCCCAGCAGTTGATATCTGGAGTCTAGGATGTATATTTGCAGAAATGCTTACAGGAAAACCATTATTTCCGGGGAAGAATGCGGTTCACCAATTGGATCTCATAACTGATTTGCTTGGTACACCGTCTACTGAAGCCATTTCAAGGGTTTGTGCTTTCTATCAATCTATTACAGTGGATAAATGTATCATCTTATAATGAATCTCAGTTTATCTTCTTCCCAATTTTCCTGATATCTGCAGATTAAAAATGAAAAAGCAAGGAGATATTTAAGCAGCATGAAGAAGAAGACACCTATCCCTCTCTCACAGAAATTCCCACAGGTTGATCCATTAGCTCTAAGATTACTTGAGCATTTGATTGCGTTCGATCCCAAAGATCGCCCTTCTGCTGAAGAGGTAGGATGTAGCAATGGTCATTAGGTCTTTGTGTTTAGTTTGTATAAATCATTTTTTCCTAATATTAGCGATTCATTAATCCACTCAGGCGTTAGCACATCCATATTTCCGTGGTTTGGCCAACAAGGAACAGGAACCATCATCTCAGACTATTTCAAAATTTGAATTTGACTTTGAACGAAGAAAACTTGGAAAAGAGGATATTAGAGAGCTCATCTACCGAGAGGTATATCTGTTTACAACCATTCTCATCTTTGCTTGACCTTCTCTTTTTCACCTTCTTCTACTAATAGTGTACATTGTCCTCAACTGTGGGCAGATCCTGGAATATCACCCTCAGATGCTGCAGGAGCATCTTCTTGGCACTGATCACACTCACTTTATGTATCCAAGGTAAGGCAAACTTCTTTCTAAATAGTTCATATTTGTTGCTGCTGTGAACACCTTTTCATCTGATCATTTAACTCATTTTTCCATGGTCTTCATGAAATTTATCTCCACCCCACCTAACATCATCCTAAACAATTTATTGTAATACTTGTGTTGTCATGCATTAACAAGAAATTTCATGATCCATGCATTGTATTAGTTGAACCTTCCAGGCTAAGGACTGGCAGACTTCTATGGTAGTAGAAGTCGCAAACCTCTTTAATGATTCACATCCTTATGTCTACATCATTCACACTAATTTTCTCATACAATATTTATTCTTCATGTGCAAACTTAACATGTTATTCTACATTAGTTATTCATTTCCTCCTGATACTTGATGCATATAATATGATATATCTCTATTGGATATTTCATGGTGATTAGAGAGGAATCTGCTGCTAATGAGAGTCGCAAGTTTCTAGAACTGTTGTGTTGTGATATGTAGATGGAATGTACTTATGGAATAATTGTGATTTGTGAGAGAAAAATATTCAGATTGTTGAATGAATGGATAATAGTTCATTGTGTAAAATACGCCATTTGTATTTCAAGTTTAAGACAAGTAGATCTACCCTGATGTTTCTCTGGAAGTAAGACTTGTCATTAGTTGGGCTAGGTTGAGAATTCTTGCTTGTTTGAGCTTCAAACCAATAGTAGCGGTGGCATCTGTGAAGTACTGTGCTAAATTTGAGTCACAATGCATCTAATACTTGAAAATGTAAAGCTATTTTAGGACTAATTTTTCTAGTTCTGAACATTTTTATTCTGGGCTGGATAAGGAATTGCATGATTTCTGGTAAGTGACACTGATTTGCAATGTAATTGTTCATCTGATCATTGAAGGAATTGATGCTTCCATTGCACATAATTGAAAAACTGGATACTGACGAGTTATCACTTTCACAAATTGTGATTATGATGTGTTCTTTCCCCCCTTGCATATCCAGTGAGTTGCTATGTGTGCAAGTGATTTAGGCCATAGGCCGAGGATTCCTGCTCGAACCTGTGTATTTTCAGTTCTTAGCACTGTGTTTTCTCCTTTCACTTGAAAGGTTTCTATTTTCTGCATTTCACCTGCATTTTGCTTCTGAAGTTATCATTGTTCTGGTGCATGCACTGCACTGTATGTTGACTTACTGTGCTAATTGAAAAACTACATTTTTAGTGGGGTTGATTGCTTCAAACAACAATTTGACCATCTCGAGGGGCACAGTGGTAGAGGTGGAAGTACTCTCTTTCCAAGACGATATGCCTCTTTGCCCAGGTGAAATGTCCTTGATGTTCTCTTTTGTGTCAGATAGTAAACAGTTGTAATCAATTTCTCTTACCTGAAATCTGAATACCCTCATAAATATCTGCAGAGAACGAGTCTGTGCTTCCACAGATGAGGAAGCTGACAAGGGTGGTGAATTTGAAAGGCATGTTGTAGCTTCTATGGCTCAGCGATGCCTTCCAAGCCCTCCGAGTTCCCCTAAGGCCAAGAAACCAGATACTACTTATACAGTCAAAGGTCATACAGAGATTGGCCGTTGTACACCAAAGAATCCTGAACGCTGCATGCTAAGAAGTTCTAGTATTAGTTTTTCCAAAAAATGAAAAAGCAAGGACATATGGAAGCAGCATGAAGAAGAAGACACCTATCCCTATCTCACAGAAATTCCCACAGGTCGATCCATAAGCTCTAAGATTACTTGAAACACAATATCATCAATCAACTATGTCCCCATCTATAATTGGGCTTACAAAAGCCTGTTTGTAAATATAGTACTCCAAATGACTCAAGCCAAACTATAGGAATTAGACCTAACAAACTTGCAAATCACTTCACATTTTTCTTTGTTTGAACAAACAATGGATGAGAAAATGTGAGCTCTTCAAGCCTTGGCAGGAAAATTGATATATAAAATTCTCCTATTAATTTTTTTGTCACTTATTAAATATCCTAATAGTCCCGTCTTTGTTCCCCTCCCCTCCTTGTGGTTGGCACGAAGGCTAGATAGATGGCATAAAATCTTGGGTACATTTTGTTTCCTTTTGTAGCATTCCTTCCTGTTTTCTTTAAATCCAGCCTTTTTAAACTGTTTTTTTTCTGGAGCCCAGGCTTATCAGAAACCACCTCTCTACTTTGAGGTAGAGGTAAGATCTACGTGCGCTCTACCTTACCCTGACCTCACTTTGTGGAACTACACTGGGTATGTTGTTTTTGTAACTTTAGTCAGTGGAGAGTTAATTAAGATAGATGCTTAAGAGAAAGGATATTGTAAAAATGTACCCTTTAGTAGTGCTTTTTTTTTCCCCCCAATTTCATCCTTTCCACTTTAATTAGTTTTTAGACTTTTTTTTTCTTGAGCCCAGGGTTATCGGAAACCACCTCTCTACTTTGAGGTAGAGGTAAGGTATGCGTATATTCTACTTTTGTAGACCTCACTTTGTGGGATTATATTGGGTATGTTGTTGAGAGTTTAATTAAGATACTTGAGAGAAAGGTATTGTAAACAAATATTGGGCACTATCAAATGTTTGTATTAAGGGGTGTTGGAAAAATCTGGATTGGAGATAATATTATTATTTATGCTTTCCTGATATATTGCAAATAAAAGGAGCTCATGATAATACGACACCGTAGAATTTGCTTTTACCGTAATACCTGCATTTCCCTCAGGATACAACCTGCAAGCCATATCAAAACGGGATTAATAAATCATCGAAGACAGCTTTATATGCTTGAACATTTTTATTCTGGGCTGGATAAGGAATTGCATGATTTCTGGTAAGTGACACTGATTTGCAATGTAATTGTTCATGGACTCAAAAATGGAGTCTTGGTTGGTTGTATTGTAAGCTAAACAGTTTCACTTTGACATAATTATTACACTATTCGTTCCACTTCAGCTGTCTTGTTACTGTTGTACTGATTTCATTAAGGTAATAGGTTATTCTGACTGGTTTTCGAACACTATTCTCAATACCCAAAAGGGATTTGACCATTTGTTTTTCTTTTATTCCAGTATCTTCCACTATATTATGCTGTGGTTATAAACTACTATTATGTATCCCCCCGCCCTCCCTTTCCTCCGGGGGGCAGGCCTATATTTCTTGGTTAGAAAGCGTCAGTTCTCACAGCGAGGCTTAGGCCGATAGCACAATCAAGCAATCGGCTAGGTGAATACTTGGGGTCCTCATAGTCCATGACTCCCATGTCAGTCTTAATAAAAATCTGAATCCTTTTTTCTTTTTTTTTTTTTTGGGAAAATAGTAATGTGAAATTGACCAAGAGGATGCTTTGCTAAGTTGGTAAAATTGATTTATGCGTATTTTCACTTATTACACAGTTTGAATATTCAAAAGTGTTTTATAAGTCAAAAATTCAAAGTTGGGTCAACCTCAACTTGAGACTTTTTCAGCTTATAATAAATGTTTTTTATTTTGACTGGTTTTAAATTAATGTTAAAACTTTCACGTTTCAACATTAATATCCAAACCAAGAAAAAAAAACCCATCAATTTCTTGACTTGTACTTTTTTCGTCTCATATTATGTGATTTTTTTCCCTCTTTGGTATGTCAGAAAAGAAAATGTCAATTTTTAGTATGTTGAAATTTTTTATTTATTTTTAATAAAATAATTTATAGTCACAAAAAATATCTAAAGATCATCTCAGATTATAAGATTTTATCGAAAAAAAAATTTGTACGTAATTAAATGGTGACACATAAATTGTTAGTTTTGATTTTTAATTTCATATATCAACAAAGTTAGGTTTTGATTTTGATTACAAGTAGAATATAGTTGAACAATCAAAGAATATTGACTAATATAAATACAAAATCAAACATTACGTTTTCTCATATATATTAAGTGAAATTTTATAAGCGGATTATCATCATCATTATTTAATTTAATTATCGTCAAGATAACTTGGTACATCAAAACTAGATCTTTGAATCAGTCATTACCAAATTCATTTTGAATAAATAAAACAATGTAAGCATAATACATTATATATTTAATGTTATTTTTAAATACTCTATCGAGCGATAGAGTATAATAGGGACACATTGAAATCCAACAATTTTGTGCTTATGGAAACAGAAATTGCATCAACAAATAGGGAATCCATTTATTCAAAATATAATCACTCCTAACAACTCTATGAGACAAGCTAGGTTAATACATGTTTCAACAAGTTACAAAACTGTTTGTTTGATTTCTATCAACAAATCAACTTCTTGCATTGATTTAAAACCTGCTCAAGATGCAGTTGATAGGTGTTCAATCGTTGGTTTGCTGCTACTGAGCCTCCGCTAGCCACTTCCATCTAGCTGTCCATGAGACGCGAGGTGTGCCATGTATTGCTGAACCATCACACACGGGAAATGTTACAAATATATAAACTTGTGCAAGACATGAAGTTAGAACAGAACTTGTGCAAGACATGAAGTTAGAACAGAACTTGTGCAAAGACATGAACTTCATGTTATCATTTAACTTTCCAGATTCCGATGTGGAAATATGATGAGATAGATATGAAACATTTAGTCGATGATTACACTCCACCTCCCTCGACAAACTGGGATAATAAGCTTCATCCTTTTGCCCTCTTCCATATCTTAAAAGATGCACAAGTGCAAATTTCAAACATCCTATGGTTTGTAGACCAGACCAATTGCAACGCGTCGTTCGGTGTATTTCATACAAATGATTTAGTTGCTAGAACTAGCATATGAAAAGGGCCCCCGCTTTATGTATGATAGGAAAAGGAACACTGCTAACCCTCAGGGTGGCCCAGTGGTTTGGACTTTACACTTTCATGTTGGAGGTCTCAAGTTCGAAATCCTTTGTCAGCGAAAGCAAGAGGCTTGCCTTATGGGTTGAGCTCGTCGCACCAAGCTTGCCTAGTGCGGGTTATCTCTCCTACGTGGTTTGTGAGTCATTGCATAGGAGCGGGAGTTTACCCTGTGCGCACCCAAAGGGTAACGGCTGCAGGTTCTCCTTGTTATCCAAAGGAGAAAAAAAAATAAAAGAGGAACACTGGTATTGCTTAACTATAGTGAAAAATGTAAAATAAGGAACAATGCAAATATTCTATCATCAACTTACAGCGTGGTATGCATATGGTGATTTTCCTTGACGTTCAAAATGTTTAGCCAGGATGCACCATTCGATTGGTCCCCATTCTTCCACTTCGAAGGCATTCCCTAACGCTGCTTTATATAACTAAGAAATAAAAGTAAAGTCAAATTCCATAAAAATCAGTAATAGGAAAGAAAGGGACTCCATGATAACTGAAACTTTTGCATCATCATGCAATTGGACAGACCTTAGCTGTGTCAGTAAGGAGCTCTGTTCCAGCTGGATAAGACGCATAGAATTGGTCAGCTCTCGAATACCCCGCTCTAGTCCTGGAAGTTGATTAGAAATGACGTATCTCTAAGTACAGCTAGATGAATGCCAGAGGTTTGTACAAAGAAGATTTGGAAATCAGATGTAAACTGCAGGATGATTATAACCAGCTATACGGATTAAAACTATCGAACGCTAAATCTATTCTAGAAACTCCCCAAAAATCTATTCTAGAAACTCTCCAAAAATCAGAAAGCTATCACTTTTGACTTCTTATTGTGATGATTAGAAATAAGTAATAAGAAACTCACAAAACACTCACGTGATGTTGGTGTACGCATATGTGATGACTGCACTGAAGCAATAGAATCCAGTGTAGGACACAATTCTCCGGAACTTTTGGATCTTCAGAATCTCGTTCCATCCTTCATACAGCCGCCACATTTTAGATTGATCTGCTGAGCACGGAAATACCTTCAAGGCTTCAACAAAAAGAAGCTAGTAGCTACATGAATGTTAGAGTGAACATGACCTGCCCATTTCCTACTTTCATTAGGGTTGAGGAATTTGATCTTAGGAGGTGTCTAAAAGAAGTTTTTATTGAATGAGAGCTACCAAACCATGAATACTAGCATGACAAATAATCGAGACAACTGTAAAGTGTGATTAAATTCCACCAAATACAAAAAACACTAGGTGATTTCTTCTCATCTATCCTACCCTTGGTGGACAAAGTTACCCAATATCGTTGCTTGTGGGAGGTGACTGAAATGCGTGAAAGTTGGCCTGGACACCATGACCATAAAAATCGGGAGGATCAAAACCAAATTCGTAGGCAAACAAATTCTCTAAATAGGTCAAACTATTGGAAGAAAATAGGAAAGGAAGACCGAGTGGGATCAAAACAACTACGGGACTGATAACTCAGACGTCACCATAGAATTTTATAGTAGTTTAACAACAATTGGAAAATTGTTAGAGTACTATAAGTTATTGGTTTAAATTTGCTAGTTTGTATGGGACCAAGTACTTTATAGTTTATACGACTATAAAGCTAGGATTTGGAGCTTAGATAGACATTTCCCCTATTTCTTTCTTTCCTCTTGGTAGGAGAAAGACATTTCCCCTATAACTAATCGCGGAATAACTTGTTCCTCAACCGAACGAGCAGTAGACAGGAGTTACTACAACATGTTAGGATACTATCCGTCCTCCTCCCCTGTACCCCTTCCGCCTACTCCATTTAGACATTTCATCGAACAGGTTGTGTGCATAAGTTCCATTTTATTTGCGTTATAAACCAACCCAAGCTAAAAAAGCATATGAAACAGGGATAGCTCTCTACTACCCAAGATTCTCCAATGGGTATAAACAAAATCGGAAAATCTTCAATGGGTAACAGAGAACTCCATTAATCAGCCGTATAGAGTAAAAATTCACACTAAAAATAACAGCATGGCCCGTTCTAATTCCAAAAAAAGTATTGATTTTTACTATCACAACATATCTGAAAAAATGTTTTTCAATTCAAATTCCCAAAATTATTTTTTCTTCCAAGTAATTTCAAGCTTCATATTTGTTTTGCCCGCAATTTGTACAACAAAATTACCAATGCTCCAAGATTCAAACAAATTACTGAAGAAACGAGAAGGACAGTAGAAAGCTTACCGATTTTCAGCTCCGGCGAAGAGTGGCAGGGGTAAGATGACAGCATTTAGTATTTCTCCATTTTTTTTGATACATTAAGGATTAAATATTGAGAAAATAAAATTAAGGCTTAACTTCGTGCATTTTTGGCTAAGAATGGCAAAAGTGTAAATTTTTAGATATAGATTTTTATTTTCTGATATAAATTGTAACTTTTTTTAAAAAAAAAATTATGTCCTTGCTCTTGGTCGGCCTGCCCTAAGGGGAGGCCCCCGGGCTGCGGAGGGTTCTGAGGCGAAATCCACATTGTTATTTGATGACAAGGCGTGAGATTGACGCTAACTCTCACTCTCAGAGTCAAAGCTTTGGTTGGCGCAATCCTCTCTTGAGCCTACCCTTCTTCGTATTGAGGAGGGGTCGACATCCCTATCTCGATCCTCATCCATTCTTCTTTTTTTCGAAGAGGGCAAGTCTTCATCATCTTGAAGTTTGTGCGATTTGTGAGAGGACCCAGACAACATAGAATGACCAAAATCGAAGGTTTCCCAGCAATCTTACGCACACCAAAAGCCATTTCTAATGTTTGATGAGTGGATCAATTCCTCTACCCCGCAGTTTTCCTGTTTCCTTCTCTTTCTCTTACTATTTTGATAGAGGAGACAACCCACATTGAACACCAAGCCAATCTTCAAATTTTCGTTTGAAACCAGTCACCTCATCTACCTGTCCGGCCAAACGAGGATTGAAGGCTATGGACGCTTTCCATTCTATAAGCATTTCTTTTTCAAACCACTTTGAAGATGCTTTATTTAAGTTGGGGTTTATCAGAAATAAAATTATGTACGTCATTGTTATTATTATTATTATTTTACTTGTTAATTTTTAAAAAAATTGGAGTGGAAAGAAAAAGAAAGTATTTAACTTCTTTATTAATAAAAATTGTCTCTCTGTTTACCAAAAAAAAAAAAAAAAATAGGGATAAGGTTTGCACCACTATTTCTTCATTAATTTTTGAATTATATTTCATTTTGTAACTTATATGAACATTTATCTAGTTAATAATTATGTAATGTTATTTTAAAAGGAAGAAATAATCAATGTTTGATTGAGAGTAGAAATTTAGAAAGCTAGATGTCTTATAATTCAAATTCGTTTATTTTCTTAAACGAAATGATTAGTTAGTATAACTACATAAGATAATAACATAAATTATATAATTGAGAAGTCAATTCATGTTCTTAGTTTGCCAAAGTCAATTTATCCATGTTATTTTTCTTCTATGGTTTTTGTTCGTAAAATCTATGAGTGTATGGTAAAAGTAGTAGAATCTTATCTCAAAAAAATAAAAATAAAATATATTTTGAAAAAGAAAAAAAAACTTAAATGAAACTATCTTTAAATTTAAAATTTCGTTATCTTTAATTAGTGAGCAGAAGCAAAATTTTAATAAAAAAATTTAAAAGATAAATAAATAAATATACAAAGAATTCAAAGTATAATTTAATAAATGAAATTCGAGCCCCTACCTCTACCTCTTTCTCTAACACCTGTCGTTAGAGTCCACCATGACAATGGAATTTACCTAACTTATCGACACATCCATTGAAAATAAAGATTTGAACAAGAAATTGAGACATAAAACTATTGTACTAATCAATTATTGTGTCTAATTTTAAACTAGTAGCCTGTCTATTTAACATAAATTTTCTCATCCAAAAGTGAACACTAAAAAGTTGTTACACCCATTGAAGGGTGTTGGAAGTAGACAAGGGACCTACTTTTAGCTTTTTGTAAGAAAACTAAAGTCTATTGGTGTTGGACATGACTAGACAAGTCTATAAATCAAATTACTTGGGGGCATAGCTAGAGATAAAAATTGATTTCACTTTGTTCACGCATTTAAACAATCAATTTTTTTAATCGATAAGTTTTGGTTGTATGATCAGGAGGTCACTGGTTCAAGGCTTGAAAACAGTCTTTGATAGAAATGCAAGATAAAGTTATGTATAATAGACTTTTTTGGTTAGGTCCTTCTTCAGATCCTGC
>DF359380.1:60623-76016 GCA_000787875.1 Solanum virginianum
TCTATATATTAATAAATAATAAATTTGTGAATTATTTAAAAAAAATTGTCTAAAATATATTTTCCTTCGTACCGAACACATCCATAGTAGATGAGGAAGAAAATTAGAAGCCAAAAAAAAATGTTGCATTTTTTATGAAAGAGATAATGTTAATCATGGAGGTTCAAAGGGTGATTTAATATTTTTTTTATTTATTTAGGTGCAGAAATGCATGTGTATAAATTTTAATTTGCCAACATGTTGCTGATTTTGGGATAATTACACTGAATTTGGGGGTTTAATTGGATATTATCCTTCACGTGTCAAGGCTTAATTCAACGTAATTAGAGACAAATCAATAAATAATTAAATAAATTGCCTACAGTTATCTTATTGGATTTATTACTTATATATTAAATTAATATGGTGGTTAACTTTATAATTAACATCTATTAAATTATTTATGGCCGCTCAAATAATCACAGGTGGATTTGGTTGGTGGAAAAAAAAAACACGGTGTAATCACTCACCAAAATAATATGTATTTAATGAATATATATTTTGAATACAAAATAGTGTATGTTTAATTGTTTATTATATTTTCAACTAATAAATATAATTAGTTTAATCGATGGATCAAATATATAACTTGCTTGTTATATTAGCCATTTTGCATAATTGAACAGGTGACTTATTTAATTTAAACCATTATAGAGCTAACAATTTGCTATATATCATGATTGGTCCAACAAATAACAAAATGATAACTAAAGGTGTGTAGTATCGGAGGAAAATATTTTTAATATGTGATTTCAAAATATGTGTAACAATCCATCTTATGATGAGAAGTCCCACATCGATAAAACATATGAGAAATGTTGGTATATAAGTAAACAAGTCTTACCTATTAGTGATGTGTTTTAAAGTTGTGAGGGTCTAGGCTCAAAGCGGATAATATCACTAATCAAAGTCACCCCTATGTCAGTCTTGTCGATGTGAGTCAAAGTTTAACTGAGTTTAGGCGAATCCCGATGACCTCAGTGTTGTGTCTAGGCGAATCCCAGCAAGGACGCTAAGTCCATAGACAAATTGAGTATATAAGTAAACATGTCTGACCTACTAGCTAGTGACACATTTTAAAGCATCAAACAATAATAATTTTATTTATTTATGTATTAAATTTAATAAATGAATTTGAAAATCTCTAACTCATCTAAACAAGTACATTTCCTCTGTATAAATAAGTCAATTAAGAGAAAAAGATAAGTTGAGGGTTGTTTTTGGGGGCACACAACAATTATGAGATGGGAGAAAGCTCAATTGATACATGTGATTTGTGAATGTGACATTTAGTTGATAAATAGGTTTATTTAATTATCTATAAAAGATATGATTAGTGAAAATTCATATAATAAGTTCAATAATTCAATGTAATTAGAATTGAGGAGTAGAATAATTTTTTAGTGTTCTCTCTTTCTTTGCAAGATACTAAAACTATCTTTAATATTTGTTTTTCTTATATTATGTAAATTAGCAAAAGTATGTCAATGAAAAGTCAAACAATTGTTCTTCTTCTTCTTCTTCTTGTTCTTCTTTTTTTTTTACAAAAACTAAGAATATAATTTTTGTTTCATAATATTAGATTAGCTAAAAGATAAATACATGTAATTTTTCACAAAATTCATAGTTAGTAATTTTAAAAATGATGAATTATCTGTTGCAACAAGTTAAATACACTACTTATATCAACTTTTAAAAGGGAAAAAAAAAGATGCTACTAAAATGAAAAATGTTTATTTTAAAAAGGAGCTTTTTCGCTTGATCTTTGATATCATAATATCATATTGAAGTTTAGTTAAATTTAAATTTATGCATTATAGCTTCCATTTGTGGAGGCGGAGCTTCCCACAAAACTTTTTTCATTCCTAACAATCTATAATCGAGTCAACTGATTAGAAGTTGAGGGGTTTAACCATCTTACCACAATTTATATTGATAAAGATAATTTTATTTTTCCTAAATGTGGATATCAACACCAAATTTTCAAAGTTACATATTTGAGAAAATCAAATAAAAAGCAAATTTATTATTAGAAAACATCTAACACAAGAGTGTGATTAATTGCTATTCCTATTGTGGACCAAAAAGCCTAAATTTCACCAAAATTATTGCACGTGAAATATTGTTTAAATAAATAATCCAAACAAATTTCCTAATCTTTGATTGCCTTCTCAGTTTTTGACCAATTATTGAAATTATTGGCCAATATCATTTTCAAAGTCTACTTTATTATTCAATAATTTGCACCTTGAGGACCCCTTTTAACACTTTACAGCACTTTTTATACCCAACTTTGACCTAAAATGAAAAAAAAGGAGGAAAAAAGAGAAAAGGCAAGTTAACATTCCTATGGTAAATTAAAACAATTTAAATATATTTTTAATATGAGGTAAAATTGTTGATTGATATATGTATACATCTCTTTTTTTAGATTATCATTATAATTTTGTCATTATTATTAATTTTATCATTATTATTAACAAGCACTCATATATAGTAGTGCTTATTGCTTAACCTTCTAGAAAACATATTAGATTCTAGTCGTCTAACATTTGCATTAACATATAAATATTAAATCATAATTTGATATTTATAATAATTTATAAATTTTGAATCATCATGTAACGTTTTCTCATAAATATAGTGTAATATTGTTTGCTTTAAGTTAAGCCTACATGATTTTTTTCAAAAAACTTCTCAACAATAAGAGTGTCAACTACACTTTATATAGTTTTTTGTTAAAAAAAAATTAACTATGATTATAAACCTTTATTCATATATCCACCGATAGGATGAATAAACGTAATTAATGTTTTTTTAAATCTAAAGTCTCAAAGTTATGCAGTATTTAGGACATAGCATGAGTTGAAGAAGATTTGAATTTGATTATCCAAAAAGTAAATCTGGAATAAGAAGAAATTGACATTTTATACAGTGAATAATCTTTCCTATGATCCTTTTTCCTAAAATTATTATTTTACCCATAATATTATAGATATTCATATATAATTTCTTTCATCGCCGATCAATACTATTATTCTATTTTCTTAAAATTTTCTCAATTTCCTTTTACAATTTTCTTCCCTTAATTTCATCATTAATGCTATTTATATCATTAAAAAAGTTATACACGGCCCATCCAAATCTGTTCTCATTCTATAATGGTTACATTTTATAATTTTGAAAATTATAGTAGTAAGTAAAAACTAGTAATAATTTAGCTCAACGCAAAATAATAACTAAACAAATTGGAATTAAGTATTACTAAAATTTATTTTCTATATTTCATTCTATATATTATTTAATCATCTAAAAGATATAATATAGTAATAATAATAGATAACTTTATAAAAGTTTGAATTATTAATAATATAAAAACTGAAAAGCAAGACATGTTATATGCTGTAACATGTGTGTATAAACTAAGCTAAATCTTCTTTTTCTCTGTCCACATACTATTTCAATTTCTACTGGTCCCTACTTTGTCCCATGGGGTTGGGACATAAAAATTATTTAAAAAAAATTGAGAATAAAATAACTTTTTTTTAAAAAAAAAATTAATTTAATTTTTCTATTTTTGACATGAGATAAAGTTTAAGAAAGTAAAAAATTTTTGAATTTTATAATCTTGAATTAAATTATGTCAAATATATCAAAATACCATTTAATTAATATGATCAATCTTAAGCATGTAATGTCAAAAATATTGCAATTAAAAGAGTTGATTAACAAAAAATATATATTAAAAATTCACATGCAGGGTTTCACGTAAAAACTATAAGCAAACATAAAGGGTTGTCTTCTATCTCGAGTCTGAGACACGATTTTATCAACTAATTATTATTTTGTCAATGTAATTTCTCATTATCTAATCTATTAAGAATATATTGATTCATAATAAAGTTTCACCTTTCAATAGATTAAAATAATAAATTAAATTATATAGATGATAATAGTTATATCAAGATTCAGAGTATAAATACATATAATATACTAGAGAATTTATTTATTAATATTCATAACTTAAACAAATATCTCTAGTTGGTCCATTCAATACATACTAAATGTTCTAGCACAAGAAGTCGAAATTTAAACATTTTCATAATTAAGATCAAATTGTAGTTAATCTTATGTTACAATCTAACAATCGTCTAGATATTTTTCCTACTTTATTGATTATTTTGAATGTTAATTTATAACTTATAATAACCGACAATTTTAATCTTCTATATATAAATTAAATAACTCCACATATAAAATCATCTATTATATAATCATTGGATACATATATCTACATAATGATCTTATTTAATCAGAGATTTTATTATAATAAATTAAAGAAAATAATTATTTTCAAGTAATTATATAAAATATTATAACTCAACTACATGATCAGCTGATAGTATATCCCAAGCAAAAACTCTTTAATAAATATGATTTTATACTTAAAATTCAAACTCAAAATCTCTCGCGTCTAGAATGAAGGATTAATTATCTCTCCACCAGACCTCATGATTCTTCACACTCACTCTTGCCTATATATTTTTTTTAATAACAAGGGGAATTCGCACTCGCTATCTTTTGGGTGCGCACAGGGTAAACCTCGCTCCTATGCAATAATTCACAAATTACATAGGAGAGGTAATCTGCACTAGGCAAGTCCGGTGCGACGAACTCGACCACAATACAAACCCCTTGCTTTCGCTGACAAGGAATTTTCAACTTGAAAAAGCCCAACTCTTGCCTTTATATAAGTAGTCTTGTACATATACATTCTTATGTAACTTACACTCTCTCCATTCTCCTTTCTATTTCTTCTATCATCCTAAAGAAAACAGAGAGTCAACACTACATAAATACTACACATATGTCCTTTTAGTCAGTATAATAGTACACTAAAAATAACAGATTTCTGTTCTGTTCTTCCCTAAGTAATCACCATTGTTGATTTTTCTAAAATTTGTGTCCAGAACCAAAAAATGATAACTTGGCATGATCTTTATGTTGTCTTAACAGCAGTTGTCCCTCTATATGTCGCCATGATCTTGGCGTATGGCTCGGTCCGGTGGTGGAAAATCTTCTCACCGGACCAATGCTCTGGGATCAACCGATTTGTCGCGATTTTCGCTGTCCCATTGTTGTCTTTCCACTTCATTTCTATGAACAATCCTTATGAAATGAACTTCAGATTTATTGCTGCTGACACACTACAAAAAGTTATTATGCTAGTAGTGTTGTGCATATGGTCTAACGTGACCAAAAATGGTAGTCTCGAATGGAGCATAACAATTTTTTCCCTTTCAACACTTCCAAATACACTTGTTATGGGAATTCCTTTATTGATTGCTATGTATGGTGAATATTCTGGTAGTTTAATGGTACAAGTTGTGGTGTTACAATGCATTATTTGGTACACACTTCTGCTATTTTTATTCGAATATCGCGGTGCTAAGATGTTGATCATGGAACAATTCCCCGAAACAGCAGGGGAAATTGTGTCGTTTAAGGTTGAATCCGACGTTGTTTCGTTAGATGGACATGATTTTCTTGAAACGGATGCTGAACTCGGACAAGATGGGAAGCTACATGTTACAGTAAGAAAATCAAATGTGTCTAGGAGGTCATTCGCGATGACTCCTAGACCGTCAAATCTTACTGGGGCTGAAATATATAGCATGAGTTCATCAAGAAATCCGACCCCAAGGGGTTCGAATTTCAACCACACTGATTTTTACGCAATGATGGGGTTTCCAGGAAGGTTATCCAACTTTGGACCTGCTGATACAACCCCTAGACCATCTAATTTCGAAGAAAACACGAGCTCCCCTAAATTCGAGTTTTGCCCTGCACAGTCTAATTTGCCGGGTTCTTACCTAGCCCCAAACCCGGAAATTGCTTCCATAGTTCCCAAGAACGCCAAAAATCAGCAACAATTACAAGTAAATTCACAGCAGCAGAATGGTAAACCTAGTCATGATGCTAAGGAGCTCCACATGTTTGTGTGGAGCTCTAGTGCTTCACCAGTATCGGAGGCCGCAGGCCTCCATGTATTCGGTGCCACAGATTTTAGTGCCAACGAACAATCTTGTCGGTCTGATGGTGCTAAAGAAATCAGAATATTGGTATCTGATCACCCTCAAATCGGGGATAACAAAGGTACAACTTTATCTTTTTTTTAATCCTATTTTGTTGACGGTCAATTTACCTCATTTTTTAAAATTTTTTGTAGTCATTTCCCAAGTTGGTGATTTTGGTGGCGAAGAATTCAACTTTGTTGGTGCTAATGGTGGTGGTGGTAAGGATAACGACGAAAAGAAGGAAGAGAAAGAGGGTCTCACCGGACTACACACGAGGGCTACCGGAGTTCAAGATTCCAGCACTGGAAAACAGATGCCTCCGACAAGTGTTATGACCCGTTTGATTTTAATCATGGTTTGGCGTAAGCTTATCCGAAACCCGAACACGTATTCGAGTCTCATTGGTCTGATTTGGGCGCTAATCTCGTATAGGTAAACTAATGATGGGATTAATAAAATGATTAATTGTCTCAAATTCTTGAAACATTTTCAATTAATCAGGGAAATTTTTTAAGATTAAATTAATTAATTAGGTTTTGTTTTGTCCTGTTTTTGTAGGTGGCATGTGCATATGCCCAAAATCCTAGAGGAATCAATCTCCATTCTCTCTGACGCTGGCCTTGGAATGGCTATGTTTAGCTTAGGTGAGTAGTCAAACTTGGGAATTGGTATTTTATTGTCTTTTTTTGGAGTTACTAATCCCATTTTCTTTTTAATAAATATTTATCTTAATTACCTTTTAGTTGATCTAATATTGTAAAAAAAAATATATTTTATATTATCAGTATATTCTTCTACTTTTGGGGTTTGATATTTTTGAAATAAAGGTCTTCGAAAAACAGTCTCTCTATTTCTATGAGGTAGTGATAAGGTCTACGTACATTTTACTCTCGCCAGACCCGCTTATGGGATTCCACTAGGTATGTTGTTGTTATTATTATTACTCCATCCGTCCCATTTTATATGACACCTTTTGACTTGGTACGATGTTTAAGAAAAAAAGGAAGACTTTTAAAACTTGTGGTCTAAAATCATTCTTAGATATTTGTGTGGTTGAGAATCATTTCATTAAGGGTAAAAAGGAAATTTTAAAAGTAAATTGTTTCCAATTAGAGTAAGATGACATTCTTTTTGGGACGGATTAAAAGTCAAAGGGTGCCACATAAAATGAAAGAGCAGTATATAAAAAATAAGTTCTAAAATCTTAATAGTTCAATTGACTGACTTCTGATTCTCACTTTATAATCCCCTCTTCATGTAACACAATTTTTTTTTTTTAAATTAAAAGAATGTAAAAGTTAAGTTTTAAAGTGAGTTGTAGCGTTAATTCATCAAATGAAACTGGTAGTAGTAGTTGAAATTACCATCAAGGATTATGATAGATAAAGTAATAATTAGTAAGTATTTCTTCAGTTTTAGTCAGATATTCAAAAATTAAGCTTTGAATATATAATTATATTTGATAAGAAATAATTTTATGATAATTTTTAAATATTTTTTGATATAAATTTAAATTTGATCTGACTTGAACGCAATGTGATAGGTCTTTTCATGGCCCTTCAACCGAAGATCATAGCATGTGGGAACACGGTGGCTGCTTTTGCAATGGCAGTTAGATTTCTGACTGGCCCAGCAGTTATGGCTGCAGCTTCTATTGTCGTTGGACTTCGCGGTACCCTCTTACATGTAGCCATTGTACAGGTAATCGACGAATTTTAAGAAAAGAAGGAAGATTTTTGAAATTTATGATTTAAAATTATAAATATTTATATGGTTGAAATTATTTTATTAAGGATAAAAAAAATTTAAAGCTAAATTATTTCTGATTCTAGTAATGTAATTTTTTTTTTGGAACGGACTAAAAAAGAAAGGTTACGAGACGAATGGAGTAGTTTTTTTAAAGTGAGAGTTGTGTTTTGACTTTCTGTGAATTACTTGGAGTGAAAATAATTTTTTATTATTTTTCAAATTTTTGGAAATTCTCAATTAAATCTCAAAATTGTATGGTTAAACATATTTTTTAAAATTCAACTCCCAAAAAAAAAGTAAAAAAAATTCATGATCAAACATCCTACATTGTTTTGGTGCAAACATATTTACTACATTTCATTATTAGTTAGAAGAAATTATATTTTCCCTTTTTTCTTTCTATTTTTTATAATAATTATTTGTTATTCTTCCTAAAGTTCTTTCAAATGGTAATTAATTAGGCTGCTTTACCACAAGGAATTGTTCCATTTGTGTTTGCTAAGGAGTACAATGTTCATCCAGCTATTCTTAGTACTGCGTAAGTAAATTTTTCACCTAGTTTTCTTGAATCTTAATTCTATTCGTAAGTAAATTTTTCACCTAGTTTTCTTGAATCTTAATTCTATTTTTAATTCTTAAATAATAAAATATTTCATCTTTTTGGAATTTCAGGGTTATTTTTGGAATGTTGATAGCATTACCAATCACATTAGTCTACTATATTATTCTTGGATTATAATTCAGAATCTAGCTAGTACCAATTTCTCAACTGATCGAGTCAACTACGCGATGAACAAGATCAAGCTAGCTAGCATCGATCTCCTAATTAATCGAGTTCAAACATAATCATCGATGAATCAGATATTTCGAAGCAAGAGGGTTTTGAGTAGAAGAGTTCATGTCAATATGAAATTAGATTGAAACTACCTTATCTTAGACAACATGTTTGGCAAATTAGTTTGAGACCCTTGAAGGATATTTTTTGCCTTTATTTGAAGAAATCAAGAAAACATTTCATCCAAATAGTCAAAATTGGAGGAAGAACATATTGGGATATTAGTCTAGTATGAAGGGGACAAGGAGGCAAATTTCTCTCCATAATCATTGGCCAATGTAAAAAGAAGAAAGTCCAAAACAATTTGTATGTATAATTGGGATTGATTTTGAGCTTTTGACTTTTTAATGTAGATAGAGCAACGGTTGATTTTGAAATTTTAGATATATGTTTTCCTTCTTCTTTATTTAACTCCTCTTTTAGTTTAATCTTCTTCTTTTTTCAAATAAAATGAAAAATTTATTTTCCTGATAGCCAGCTATCTGCAAGTGTTGCTTAATCTTCAATATCTTCTCATTGTCTATGAAACTTCTTTTGGTTCACATTCCTAGATCGATTTTACTTTTATATAGTAGTAGTGAATCCACTTGACCCATAATACATCTTTTTTTCAGCACAACTTTCATAACAATTTAACAATAGTATCTGATACATGAGTAATTTCTTTTCTCGTCACCTCTTACTGGTAGTCTACAACACTCACAAACTTCAACCATAACACACAACACAACAATTTAATACTTAGATAGTTTCACGCTTTAGGCAGCAAAGAACGTTGGAACACTTAGACAGATTCGTGAGGCCTTTTCCTTTGTTATTGAGGCCTCACGAATCTGTCTAAGGCATAGAACACTCTTTAGTGCCTTAGACAAATTTCAGCCCCAATATAAAAAGACTACACATGACAATTACATAGGATAATACATTTACAATCTGCACATGTGCCTGACACAAAGTCTTATAAAAAATTAACTAACATTACAACAGTCATATTCCAACAGCTAGTTCACAAATTCAAATTTAAACTAAGTCATACATGTGCCATGCACATGCCTCCTTAGGCGAATTTGCATCTTGCCCACCACTTCGAATATTTTTTGCTGCCTTCCAACACTTAATTTTATTTCTGACTTCTTGTCAGCACTTTGCCCACACATGAACTAATATTGTCTTGCCATTGTCAAGTCCCACAGCCTTGCTTTGTCAAGCCAACACACTTGCCCAGCCTTGCTAAGCCTTAGTCTTTTCAAGCAACACACTGTCTTGCTCGCCTTGTGCCCAAGTCTGCTTAGCCATCACTCCAACACCCTTGATCATTGCATCCAAGCTCACTTGCCAACACTCAAGTAGCTTAAACACTTTGTTGCGCACTATTAACACTTAACCGTACAACCACACTACATTACTTGCCCGCACATATGCCAAGGCCAATGTAGAAGTCCTTGCTATGCTCGTGCTATGTCACTTAGTTAGACTGGGGTTCTAACAGACCCCTATTCCATATAATGATGTCTAATATATTGATTCCACTTGCAATTTTAGGAAGACACACTTTGTCCCATGCAAGTAAACTACAGACTTTATTTCACCTTTGCAGAAGAGAAGCAAATCATTTGCAAAAACTAGTTATACCTCCTCAATATCCTGGAGTAATACTCCATGGCAATCACAAATAGCAACAGAGACACGGTATTCCCCAGTGATATTTCTCAAGTGAAAATGAAGACGATCTCCAATAACTTCTATCCTTCTTTCTTATGGTAGAAGCTATGTCATTATTTTAATTGTACTCTATATTCTTAGAAGTTCTTGTATTTGTTCAGACTAAAATTCTTGAGAGTGTTGGATACTTTTTTTTTAAAAAAAAAATTAGATTGAATTTTAACCTTATACTTGATAATTCAAAGTTTTTCTCAGTACTATTTCCTATTTTTTTTTAATCTTTCGCGTGGTTTAATTAATTAAGTAATTAAGAGTTCTTCTAACACAAGCCGGTGAGTTGAATCATGACACAACTATCTCTGATTTTATCAAATTTAATGCATCTTCTTTTTTTTAAGTGACAATCTCTCTAATCAAGATGAAAGAAGGGAACAATTTGAACTAAACTATCGACGATTAAGAAGTTTTAGATCAAACTATTAATTGACGATATATTTACCTATTTTGCATAATTTAAGAACACTTTTACCCTTTTTTTCACTTAAAAAAGTCATAAAGGAAACACCTCCAGCTGTTATATCTCCTTTCCCACATTTGTTTGTCCTCCTTATTGTATTCTCAAAACACATTACTTATATAAACAGTATTGATCCTCTTAACGAAATTGCTGGATTTTGTTGTTTTGGACTGGCATTGTAGCATTCTGACACCCCAGGATCCCCTTTCCCATTATACTTTACTTTCGTACATTCTATGTACTAGACAAAATAACCACACAATTATTTATTTTATTTTTTTTTTGAAATATATGGTTTAAATTATGTATTAAATATTTATATGGTTAAAAATTATCTATATATTGATATCTTTAGTTTAGAGATAATATTTTAGATAGTCACTTAATTATGAATTTTTTTTCTTATAAAAAATCATTCAACTTTGATTTTTCACAGAAAGACACTCTAAAAAGATCATGATTGAGTTACTTTTGAATTGGACACTCCGAAAAGATCATGGTTGAATTACTTTTGAGTTAAAAATCAAATTGAGTGACTTTCTATGAAAAACAGTTCATGGTTGAGTTACTTTTGAGTTAAAAATCAAAGTTGAGTGACATTGTATGAAAAAGTCCATAATCGAGTGACTTTTGAGTTAAAAATTAAGATTGAGTGACTTTCTATGCAAAGAGATCATAGTTGAGTTAATAATTAAAGTTGGGTGACTTTTTGTGAAAAAATTAATAATTAAGTGACTTTTTAGTTAAAAATTAAAGTTTACTGACTTTATATGTAAAAAGCTCATAGTTGAATTATTTTTGAGTTAAAAATCAAAATTGAATGACTTTTTGTGAAAAAGTCCATAATTGAATGACTTTTAAATTAAAAATTATAATTGAGTGACTTAAAAGCCCTTGATTCATATAGTGAATTTTGAGATAATCAAATAACAACAATCTTCTTCTAGCTTGTCGTAGATTTTCTATATTCTTTTTCAAGAATGGCGAATTTCTTTCTTTTATGAAATGATAAAGAAAAAGTCCATTGAGCGAGAAAATAAGAGACTTTTGATCGAGATGGATAGAAGAAGCACCACAAAAACAATGTAATTAGAAAATTTACTTCCTTCTATTGCCTAATATTTAAACTATTGAGGAAAATTGCTAATAATCCTGCGATTACTGATAAAGTACAAAAAGGGAAGTCAATCCCAAAATTTAGTAAGTAATTAATTAAGATGTATATATTATTTGAAGGGAAAAAAATATTTTCTCCGTTTAAAAAAGAATGATCTCTTTTTTTTTAGCCTATTCAAAAAAGAATGACTTCCAATATTTTTTGGACAAAATCTTAATTTTAATTTTTCACGTGGCATGTTTATGACCATAAAATTAAAAATATATTTTCACACATTTGACATAACTTTCAATCTTTCATATAGGATCACAAAATTTAAAAAATCTTACGGTCTTTATTTTCTTAAACTACATATCAAGTCAAATTAGATCGCTCTTTTTAAAACGAAAAAAATCTATGTATGTTAACAATACTAGTGTTCGACCGACATTTTCAATTTCTGAATTCGTGTCCACGAATAACATGATAAGCAACTAAACTTACAATGTGCATTGTCACTCGTGGGCAGGATATCAATAAAGGGAGTGGTGGAGTATAGTGGCCGATTCAAGATTTTCTTTAAGAAGATTTAAAATTTTAAGAAGTAGACATAAGAACTAAACGAAAAAAATTTGACATTGATTATATATACAAACAAAAATATTTTTATCTTATATAGATAATATAATTTTTCACCGAAAAAAATTCGGATGAACCCCCTAATATCTATGCGGCTCTGCCACTGAGTGGGGGTGGGGGTGGGGTGGGGTCCATTATCATGTGGCTACCATGCCATGGACATGTGGGATAAGGATTTAGGGAAACAAGAAGTTATTGAAGCCAAACAATGCATGGCTTGTGTATGGTATTATTGCAAGTTGTGGGGAAGGCCAGGTCAATATCATAAGAATATGCTAGATTATGGACAAGGATGGACCCAAAAATTTATTATTAATTTATTTCATATTTCGAAATTACTTATGCTGCACTTGTGTATGATTTTATTTTATTCTTCATTGAGGTTCATTAATCTGCGATAAAAGAAGAAAATGACGCATTTACCATTTTTCAAAAAAAGAAAAAATAAAAAAATCTGCCAACATGATCATTTATTTTTGTAATATATTTTTTCGCATGATTAGTAACAATATCCCTTTTTTTCCCCCTATATAATATAATGCACATTGTCAATTTCTTTTACAAAAAATAACATGTAGCAAAAAACATAATAGAAGTAAATGAATATTAAATATCGTTCCAATTAAAATAAAACATGTGGTTGTGTCCTCGTGTGCTTGGCTTTATTCTCCAAACATCCCTTCAAGGAACCATCCCATTAATCATGCACCTATTTTAGCGCTCATTACGTAAATAAATTAATCACTTAAAATATATTTTAAAAGATATGGTGAAATTTAATCTCACCGAGAACATGGTCTTAGATAGAAAGGAGTGGAGGTTACGAATTAGAGTAGCAAACTAATAGGTTAGTAGGGTTAGGTAGATGTCTGACCTTGGATAGTAGGATAGTAGAATTAGTCGTGTTTTTGATATCCTGTGTTGTCATTATCCGTCATATATATGTTGATTTTAGCATATTTACACACTATCACGTGTTTTTCGTTATTAGTTGTTCTTCCTGTTTTCCTTTTTTTTTCCATATCTAATTTATTCTACTTGTGAGTTTTTGTGATGAGGGTTTTCAGGAAACAACCTCTCTACCTTGTGAGGTAGTGGTAAGATCTGCGTACATTCTGTCCTCCTTAAACATCACTTGTGAGATTCTACTGAGTATGCTGTTATTGTTGTTGTTATTTTATATATATCAACATCAATTGAAATAGATTTGAAAATTTACTGCTTATTAAAATCAACCGTATATATAATTTAAAAAGTGACATAATTTAAATATTGATCGACTTATCTTCTTCATAAATCGTAATGGGATCCAGAGAACATATGCAAAAGTTTTTCAAATTTGTTGAACTCTAATTTATTTTATATTCAGATGCTCAATCAAATTAAATTTTCTTTTTTTGACAAAATTAAATCTTAAATGGTTATTGTTGTATTGAGCCATAGATATAGTAGTAAGTGACATGCATGTGTGAGAGTGGGAGGAAATGAGTGTCATGTTACATTGCAGGGTGAACCACAAACATGCTTTGGGACAATTGAAGACTTTGATAGAGACATGCCCCTTTTTAATGTTTATTTTACTCCTGTTGATCTGACACATTTCCTAAGAAAAATTTAATTAAATTGAAATAATTATTTTTAGTATGGAATTAAGTAATACAAAATAGGTAAGGATGGAGTTAATATTTTGGTTACAAATTCAATAAATTTTACTAATTTTGATACATATTTTATATTTGTGCTAAAAAAATTTATTTAACATGTGCAAATTATTTATCTAAAATTACATAACTTTCTTTTTTATTTTATTTTAAAATTTATAAAATTAAAATTTTAATTCCGTCTCTCGGGGGAGTACTTTTAAAAACCAAAGCATAATGGACATCACATTCTAAAAGCTAAATTTTCTATCAAAGTTGTCGATATCGACATGTTCTTAAAGCTCTTTCATCCTTTCACAACCTTTCCTTTATTATTATTTTTCTGTCGGGGTGTGTGTTTAATTTTACGTTCAGTATTAGTACTAGCTAAAGTTTGATTTTTTGTACTCATATCGTGTAGGATCTATTCAGATGGAAATATTTCCTCCTAAGAATTTTTTTATAATCAAAACTTGAATAGAAAATTTCTAGTTAAAAGAGAAACAGATAAATACCCTATTCAGTACATCAAATTCTTTACTTTGTTTTTTACGACCTTTCTTTTTATGCACCTCTTCAAGTGTCCATTTTAATTTCAGACCATGACTAGGATGTTCGAAAAATACTTTCATGTGTTTGTCTTGTAATTAAAGGCAACTTACTCTTTTGTTACTATTCTTTCCGTCTGATATTATTTGATCTTTATTGAGTTATATATTTTTTAAAATAATTTTAATTGGAAGGAGTTTTATTAAATTAATTTTATTAGTAATATTTTAAAATTTTAAATTTAACTATCATTATTTATTGGTGTTATGTATTTAAATATTAAAGTAAAATATTAAAACATATATATTAGTGGATATAAATCTGCAAGAAGATGATCATCATTTTTTTTATGTAACTCATGTAATCATTAACTTTTATTATATACTGCTAATTACCCATCAACCCTATGATCTACAACACTATTATCTCATTATTTTGCTATTTAATCTAAATAATGATTCTTTTGTTGTTAAATGGTAGAGACTAGAGTGTGTCCATCAAAGAGAGCTAAAGAGAACACACAATTTTAACGAGGTTCGGCAAATAGTGCCTACGTCCTCGGATACTTCCACTACAAGAGAAATATTATA
>DF359379.1:8258-27698 GCA_000787875.1 Solanum virginianum
AACCTTTACAAAGATTCCAAATAAAAATTCAAATTCTTCAAAAAGTGCACTTACGTGTCAACCACCCTGAGAATGACACTAGCGACCACAAATGTTAGCCATGGTACCAAAACACAGTTGTACGGGTTCTAACACCTATGATCCCCTAACTCAGTATCATTAGATAACCTAATTATTTTCAAGCGTGGAGAATGCAAGCATTAAGTTCAATTTACCAAACCCATTTCCCCAGGTAAGATTATAATTTCACTATGTGACTTGGCCCATCCCCGCAGTGAAACATTACGAACGCTTACCTATCGTCCCAGTACAACCTCCCGTTGGCCTAGTTCAGTTGATTAGACGAGAACACATAAATTGAATCCTTATAATTAATCTATTTTCTTATTCATTACTACCTTGGCCTAGTCAGTAATACTAGGTGGGTTCTAATGCTAGCCACCACTAGAAAACATGGAAAACAAAGAGAATTAATTAATACATGTATGTACACTTTTCAAGAATTATGAATTATTCAATTTTACCATGTTAGTTCTTCATGGTTCCCACAACCCTACTTGTGGATTTAACTACTCATGATTTGTTTAGATGCAATACTTATGAATTTAAATAACATAATAAAGCACTTAAAAAATTAAGTTATGCACAAGTAAATCCAAGCTTCAATAAGAATCACAAGATTAGAATTGGAAGATCAAATCAAAGAGTACAAGTGTTTCTCAAGACTCTCTGATGTTTTCTCTACTCAATCACACTATTTTTCTTTAAACTGGTCAAAGTGTCACGACCCAAGCCTAGGGCCTAAACGTGATCGGCAAATGGGGAACCCAAAACAAGCCTCATAGCATATAATTATACATCCTTGGTCGCAGAAGCAATTAAAAATTACAATAAAAGACAACCATAAACAGGGGGATTTGGGACTAAGGGAAAGAGTTAAACACTTGAATAATATAAACGAGTCAAAGCTCAAACATAATACATAACTTGTCCAACAACACCTCTAGACATAGAACTTAGTGGGGGCCAAGACAAGAAACCGAGCTCACCCTCATAGTTAATAGTATTCCAAATTATACAAGATGTAGTCTAAACAAAAGCATGAAAGAAGATAGATATTATCCCCGGACGTGAGGACTTACCAAAAGCTAACTTGAACAATTTGTATAGCCACGAGTAGAAATAATAGGAGCTCATGTTCCTACATGGTTATATCATGTAGGCAAGAGTATGCGTTAGTATCTTTGAATGTACTAAGTATGTAGGATGCAATGCAACAAGAGATAGGCATCATAATCAAAATGCATAACAATAGGCAATAGGCATAATATAACAATATGGAATGTATGATCAATGCATAAGTAAAACATGCTTAAGTAACTCAAACCCTTAACTATCACATCACAACCTTACGGGTGCTACCCATATCAAAATCATACTATGCAAGTAGCAAAACATCCCAAGGCCTCCAACACCTCAAGCTAAGTCAATCCAAGATCACAATATAAGACACTGCAATTTAGATATGAAATCATGCAAGAAAATCCAATGTAAAACCACCACTCAACACCTTGCAACACCCTTATGTATTATACATCAAAACCCCTCATCTAACCTTACAATAGATCCAAGATTCATAGCTCAAAATATAGCAAAACAGTCACAATATTACATAGCTTTAACATAGTTCATAAGCATGTTCATACTAGTAAACCCATTTGTAAAATCAACTTTAAATCATCCAAATTGAGCAAAAAGGAGATTAGGGCACCATTGGTGGAACAACTCAATGGCTAAAACCTACATAACCTTAACTTTGGGGAGTTTCTTGAAGTAGATTTGAAATGGAGGCTTGAAGCTTGAATAAAATCCTTAGTTCTGGATGAGTTTTGGGACTCTTGACTCTTGAGGAGAACTTGGGGCTTGGCTTGGTTTCCTTAAATTCCAACAAGACTTCTTGAAAACCTTGAGAATAAATGGAGAATTTATTGAAGATTAGAGAGGAATTGAGAGGTTTTTGGTTGGTTTTTACAGCTCAAAACAACTTGATAATGAGAGATTTTCATGTATATAGGTATAGAGTTATTACCCAATTGCCCTAGAGTAAAAAGAACAATTTTTTGAAGTTTTTCAACTAGTCCACATTAGGTCTGCATCACAAACCTGTAGCGGACAACTGCTATTTTTGTGAAGTTTCGCCAAAACAATATTTTCTTAGCACGAATAATGTACACATTGTGGTACTTATTTAACCACTCAATTTTTCCCTCTAAACAAAAATATGAAGTCAGATTTGCAAAATTCTGCACCAATTTTCAGATATTGAAAGAAAATGCGTCATAAGGTCTTTCTGAGCAATGAGGAGGGGTGTTCAAATATCCCCAATTCGAGATATAAGGGAATTACAATTATGGGTACTTTCGAGACACATTTTTGGCACTTTTTGGGGTTGTTTCAACATATTCCCCTTGGGAACAATGTCAAATAAACATATATGATAGACATAAACAAGATAATTTTAGCCTACATAAGGATGCAACAATTCGCTTAAACAACATTTTGAAATCTCAACATGAGTGTAAAAATCCTCATGAACTAATCAATGTAAACATGAATGTATGCAATGACATAGGGGCTGAAACATAAGACATGGAATCATAAAAATCACTTGATGCGTTATCATAAGCTTGAATAGAATGAAAGAGATAAGGATATTGCTTCTCCATGCCCGCATCGCCTTCCCAAGAGACACTTTCGACTAAACTACTCTTGCAAAGGGTCTTGACGAACACTACATCCGTATTAATCAACTTTTCCATCCTATATCTCCACCGGGACCCTTCGTATGCCAACTTATCCTCCACAACACCCACAATCTCAAAGAGTTCTATAGCACTAGAGTTGCCAACACATCCCCTCAACCTAGAAGCATGAAGAACCAAACTATCCAAACCACATCCCTATGCAATTCCAATACTTATACAACCTTATCAACCTCCCTCTACACTCTATAAGGACTCACAATCCTCAACTCAATTGTCAACCTTAAATACACCTAACTCACTTGGTAATATAACCACTATCTCCCCCTTGGGAGACAACCTCCATTCTATCATCTTCTCACCTAAAACTTCCAACTCTAATAAGGCGAAAACAAGGCCTTGCCTAATCTAGACCTTTAAACAAAGAAGATTTGGAACCATCAAGAACACTATACTACCATGCTCAACTTACTTAAACCTAACTCCCTATCTATCCAACCGATAGACCCTACTAGTCTCCTCTTTGCCACCATCAACAACATATGATATGCTACCTAGAGCACTAATCGCAAAATTAGCCTTACCGGGAAAAAATAATGCACACTTATTCATAATCCTTAATGAATTCTAAATACCTTCTTGCTATCCACAATACATACCTACCATATTTGGCAAACAACCACTTATCCTCCAAGACTCGCAACACTACCCCCAAATAGTTCATAAGCTCTAGCTAAATCAGTGCTCCACTACTAGAGGCCACCACAAACATGCCAAGGTAGGGTTTTAGGACCCTATTGAAGAAACCCACAAACACCACTGGTGCATAAGTTAACCAACAACTCCACCAATACAAATAATGCTCACTTTTAATCTAAAAAGACACCTAGGGATATCACCTACCTTCATCCCTACTTGGGGAAAAAACCTAAACCAAAAATCAATCTTAGAGAAGTGACTAATCCATTGTAGTTGATCTAGTAGATCACCCATCCTTAACTATCACATCACAACCTTACGGGTGCTACCCATATCAAAATCATACTATGCAAGTAGCAAAACATCCCAAGGCCTCCAACACCTCAAGCTAAGTCAATCCAAGATCACAATATAAGACACTATGCTAGATAACATAGGGCAACCCTTATAGACCTCTATTAGCCACAATAGACTCATGTAACCATCTAGGACACCCACACACACATGAATCCTACTAGCACCATGTAATAACATAAGAAATAGCAACCCCTGGACCTATCAAATCACCCTACTCAAAATGTCAATCATAACATTAGCCTCACTTAGGGTCAACTATGTCATAGGGGAAACAATAGAATAGGACCTACTCGCAAGCTCAGATAATAGCCCGCTAAACATAGGAAGCTCCAAATACCCAAGGAGGTTAAGGTATAGGCTAACATATAGTCACCTTTGTCTTACTAGAGTACACTTTAATACCATCACTCAGCACCACATGACCTAAGAAGGCAACCTCTTACAATTAAAATTCCCATTTCTCCTATTTAGCATCCAACTTTCTTCTTTAAACTTTGTAGTTCCACCCTCCATGACTCACACACACTACATCATTAGGGAAATCAAACCATCATATCATCAACCAAACCACCATAAGCCTATTAAAGTTTGGACTAAAGATCTTAATTATGTGACTGGTAGGCATAACCGGTGTAATAGTCAAACCAAAAGACATTACCCTAAATTCAAAATATCAGAAAGGAAAATTCAAGGCCTCATCTACTACCAACAATAATTCCATAAACAAAACAACTTAGGTTCAACACCTTCGAACCCCACAAGGTGATATATGAAACCCCTTAGAGACTAATTGTACCTTAAGGCATGAAATAGACCTACCTCTCTTGCAACCACTTAACCACTTCCCACTCAAAGACGGGCTTATTAAGGAGTCGGGATCTAGCTCTATGGGTCCTATCATCCATGAAGACACAACATGCAAGCAATCATTCCATTCCTATAATGACATCAAAATCCACCATACCAACTCTAATAAGGCATAAGCAACAACTAATGCAATACAAAACTGAATCAACACCTATGAACTTTCTAGCAATAATGTACCCAACTGTCATGGATAGCTACTATTTTTGTGAAGAAACATCTTATAACCTCCTACTCATAGTTGTGGTGCATAACACGACCATGAATAAGACTCTAATCGATGTGATTTGTTGGACTAAAAGGATCTATCAAGCTAATCTTATGATACCATCTTTGGCACGACCCAACCCTAGGGCTTAGATGTGACCAGTGAATGGGGAACCTGAAGGAACCCCAAACAAGCATCATAGAATTTCATTATACATCTTTAGTCGCAAAAGCAATTAAAAATGACAATAATAGATAAGAATACACAAGGGGATTTGGGACAAAGGGAAAGAGTTAAACCCTTCAATAATATAAAAGAGTCAAAGCTCAAACATAACACATAACTTGTCCAATAACACCTCTAGACATAAAACTTAGCGGGGACCAAGATAAGAAACTGGGCTCACCCTCATAGTCATAAGTACTCCAAAATATACAAGATATAATGTAAATATAAGCATGAAAGAAGATAGATATTGTCCCTGGACATGAGGACTCACCAAAAGCGAACTTAAACAATCTGTATAGCCACGAGAAGAAAAAATAGGAGCTTCAGTTCCTACATGGTGATATCATATAGGCAAAAGTATGTGGTGGTATGTTTGAATGTACTAAGTATGTAGGATGCAATACAACAAGAGATAGGCATCATAATCAAATTGCATAACCATAAGGAATAGGTATAATATAACAATATAGTATGTATGATCAATGCATAAGTAAAACATGCTTAAGTAAATCATTCTCATATAGGATATCATATGTATAGAAAAGACCAAACTAGATTTTCAAAGTACAAACCAATTGCTAGTTTAGTGATGATTGCACCCATCACCCTAGTGTGTGAGGTACAAACCCCTCATCAAGTTTAGTGATGATAGCCCTCATCACCCTAGTGTATAAGGTACAAAGCCCTCATCAAGGTTAGTGATGATAGCACTCATCACCCTAGCGGTTGAGACATTAACCTCTCAACTAGTTTATCTGGATTGGGCGTGGTCTAATGGAACTCTTTATATATATTATATTATATACAAAGCTCATTTTATCATCATAACTCCAATCATATCATATCTCATACTTTGGACCTTCAATTAAGAAACCTTAACCGGATATTTTATCAAACATCTTGGGGGTGTGAAATAGGGGTAAAAGACTATGCAAGTTAGAGATGAAATCATACATTAAAATATTTTATAAAACCATCAACCAACACCTTGCAACACCCCAAATACATTTACATCAAAATCCCTTATCAAATCCAATATTAGATCCATGATCTAGAAGTCAAAACATGCAAACATAACCATACTTTACAACAACAACAATATACTCAGTGCAGTCCCACAAGTGGGGTTTGGGGAGGGTAGAATGTATACAAATCTTATCACTACCTCATAGAAGTAGAGAGGCTATTTCCTGGGAACAAAAACAACCATACATTCAAGAACATAAATCACTATGCAGTAAATTTCTCAATATATAAGACACACATGAAAAATTAACTTTAAATCATAGAATATTACTAAAAAGTGGGTTTAGGAACCATGGGTAGAAGGACCCAATAGCTCAATACCACATACCTTGACTTTGAAGACTTTCTTGAAGAAGATTTGAAATGGAGGCTTGAATCTTGAATGAAATCCTTAGGTCCGGGAGTGTTTTGGGACTCATGAATCTTGAGGAGGACTTGAGGCTTGGCTTAGTTTCCTTGAATTCCAACAACATTTCTTGAAAACCTTGAGAATGGATGGAGAATTTGATGAAGATTAGAGAGGAATTGAGAGGTTTTTGGTTGGTTTTTAGGTCTCAAACTAGCTTGCCTTGGGGCCTAGTACTACGGCTCCAGAATGGATGGAGAATTTGATGAAGATTAGAGAGGAATTGAGAGGTTTTTGGTTGGTTTTTAGGTCTCAAACTAGCTTGACCATGAGCAATTTTTGTGTATATAGGAATAGGTTTATTACCCAATTTCCTTTGAGTAAAAAGAACAATTTTTGAAAGTTTTTGAACTAGTTCGCATTAGGTATGCATTGCGAACTTGTCATGGATAGCTACTATTTTTGTGAAGTTTTGCCAAAAAATTATTTTCTTGCCACGGACGGAGTATACCTTGTAGGTACTCATCTCTCCACTCTATTTTTCATCATAGTTCATAGCTTTCATAGTTCAAATCATGCATAGTCTCAGTACATAAAGATCATCCCATAATATTAGGTTAAATTAAATAGTCGTGCATAATCAATAATATTTGATAAATCCCCAACATAGTTCATGCTCATAATTCATAATAATAGATACCCATCAGTAGAACAACTTGAAATCATCCAGAATTTCATATAATAGAAGATTGGACTCTATGGGTGAAAGGACCCAATGGATGAAACGCACATACCTTAAACTTGGATTTTCTTGAGATGAGCTTGAAGGAAACTTAGAGCTTGAAGTGAATCCTTAAGTTCCAAAGCTAAGCTTGAAATCCTTGGATTTGGATGGAAATTTTGATAAAGTGTTGGACAGGTTTTAGAGAGGATTTTTGAGTGATATAGATTTGAAAAATTGCTAAGTAAGGGAGATTTCACATGTAAATAGGCATGGAGCCATGACCCCAATCCTTTAGCCTAAAATAAAAAATTAAGGAAAAACCAACACTAATTCGCGATGGGTCCGCGTCATGGACCAAACACCTACAACTACTAGTTTTTGAAAAATTAGCAAAACTTTTTTGGGTCTACGGGTCTTCTAAAATCCAGGTTATACCTATTTCTCACTCAATTTTGCCCCCTAATCAAGAACATAAAGTCAGATTTTTGATATCATGTATGAATTTTGAGATATATGGAAATTATGACTATGGGCATTTTCGAAGCACAATTGGGGCGTTTCACTTATGATATGTTTTCAGTACATGTATTTTTTTATGCATTGATTCATATTTATCTTGAGTTATATTCCTTGTGCATGTTTGACCACACTTTATATATCTTTTACCTTATGTATACTCATATGTTATATTTAAGAGTGATGGCATTACAATTTTATACATGCACTGCATCTCACATACATTCTAATGTACTAATGTATATATTTTTGCTCATAGTTTAACCATGTAAGGATAGGCACTCCTCCACCGTCTCATTGTTATCATTCAACGTCCAATACTAGCTTTATTATTTATGGTTATCCCTTAATTCAGGACTCCTCCACTATTTGATCTATCATGTATCGTAGTTTTAATTTGAGATAATATATTTGTAGCCTTTTATGGCATTTACTTTCTATGTTGCATTGTTTTGGTATTTTTTTCAATTTGATAGAGAATAATCATTATCAGTCCCATCTATCTATGATGTAATTGGTACGCTTATGGACAAAATGACGGTAGTTACTTCCACTATTTTTTATATGGTTCTTCATTATTTAAATGGCCCATAGCCTTTTCCCTTGGTTTTTCGTAACTCATTTTTATTGAAGGCTTATGAATGCTTAAGATTCTTAAGATGGCTTAGGAGAGGTGCCTTTGGGTATGTCATTCATCGTGTGATGACTTTGCCCCTAGGTCGGGTCGTTACACAATATCGGGGAACTCTATGGAGACCTACTAGGTCTAATAAAACTCTTTTCCAACAAATATCTCAATTGATCCTTTAACTCTTTTAACACCACCAGAACCATTCTATAAGGAGGAATAAAGATAGTTTGAGTGTCCGACAAGAGGTTGATGCAAAATTTTGTTTCATATTTTTGAGGAACATTAGGTAATTTATTCAGAAAGATATTGAGGAACTCAAATCTAATTTGAACCAACTCAAGATAGGGGACTTTGGAAATGATGTCTCTAACCATCACTAGATGATATATGCATCCCTTAGAGATCATTCTCCAAGCTTTTAGATATGAGACAAATTGACCTCTACATAAGGAACTACTACCCTCCCACTCAAGAATAGACTTACTTGGGAATTGGAATTTGATCCTACAAGTTCAACAATCTATAGAAGTTATGAAGCATGCAACTAATCCATCCCAAGGATGACATCAAAATCAACTATAGGGAGTTCTACCAAGTCGCAAGGAACAACCTTATGCAAAATGGACATGGGATAATTTCTGTAGACCTTTTGTGCAAGTATAGACTTCTTGTAGAGTTATACTTCAAAGGTTCATTAAGGATTTTGGGACATGCAAGAAATCTATTAGAAGGGAATAGGGTAACAAGAGACAAATTTGCTCTCAAATCTAAAAATGTATATTCATCAAAATCATAAACTTTTAACATACTGGTAACCACATCCGGAGCCTCTTCTACCTCTTGGTAGCAATGAAGAGCATAGAATCGATTGGTCCTTTGGGCACTTTGAGAGTGTCTACCTTGGCCTTGGGGCCTAGTACTACGGCTCCTTAGGGCTTTGGATTGGCTCCCTTGTCTTTGTTGCACTTGGGAGGAGGAGAGTTGATAGATCTTTGGCCTCCTTTCTTTTGGCCACATTAGAATCTATCCTTGCCTCCACTCCTTAAGTGGGAGAATCCACCACCATCCATCCGAGCCCTCTTGGACTCCTTGGCATGTACGCTCAACTTATCTTCTTCTATTTGCTTTGCATAGGTCATTTATTGGGAGATATCCATTTCTTTCATAAGTATAGCTATTTTGTACTACTTTGATACCATGTCTGACATGTCAGAGATGAATTTGCTCATCCTTGTTCAGGGATCCGCTACCATAGACGAGGCATCCTTAGAGAGTGGATTAAATTTCATGGAGTATTAACTCACACTCATGTTCCCTTGTTTTATGTTTATGAATTCTAGGACTTTCACCTCCCTTAGGTCTAGCGGGAAAAATCAGTCTAAGGATGCACTTTTGAATTCGTCCCACTCGACTTGACTATAATGATCCGATAAGTCTCCTATAAAATCTATTGGATCTTCATCCACCTTGGAGCCATGAAAATATAGAAGCCTTATCCTCATGAATCTCAAACCCTTATGGCCAGTGTGGATACTTTAAGAGGTATGGGTATCTCCTTATTTGATTACTTAGAAATTGCTTGGGCTAGCATGGTGAAGGTGGCTCTAAACTCTATAGGTGACACCCCCCCAATCTTATTGTACAGAAGGAGCTCATTCTTCGGGCGCATTCCTTGGTTAAGGCGCTTTTCATGGTGGCATGATTAATAAATAGTAAAGAGAATGTTGTTAGTTAAGTGAAAATGTTAGACAACTATAAAGGCATTACATGAATTACAAATAAGGGAGAATATTCCTAAATGCCTTATACCCTCTAATTCATAGTGCATTTCACAACCTTGAACAGACTCAATTTGAAGAGGTATGTTGGACATCCGACAAAATATTTTATTATAACATGGTCTAGTATAAAGTTTATTGCGATCCAAGACTAGGACTTAGTTATAAAACAGTGAATGAGGGACTCGTAGGCACCCAATCCTAGCCATCCTAGCATACCTAAAGCGTTCATAGGTAAGAATTAACATAAGACGAAGATTCAAATGGGAAAGGACTAAGGGAAAATCATTCAACTCTAAAAGGAAAATTTTAACATACATCATTGTCCAGACATACAATCTACACATAGGTTAATGGGAACCCGTGCATAATTTCTATTTTTCTCAAAGAGAAAACATATGAAAATAAGTTAGAAAGTGAAATCCTCTAGTGTTGGACATCCACAACATATAACTTTCCAAGAAGTACATAGCATAAATAAAATAAGAGAAGACCCAAACTATTGGCTCACCATTAAAACTGGTCTTGAATACCGATACCTAGCCATTTGCTAATGGAGGAGGAGTGTTGATCCCAACATGGTGACTTACGTAGGTATGATATGCATTAGTACATTGACATGTACTTAGTCTATGGAATGTAATGCAAACATGAAACTGTAATGCCATCATTCAAAACATAAATATGCACAAGGAATAAAGCTCAATATAGAAGAAAAGTAATGCATCATATAAAACACATGTGATGTAACGAAGAGATCAAATCTCATGCTTTATGGAAATCTCATGCTTTATGGGAATGGATCGTAACCAACATATAATACTATGTGAGCTACTACATGGAATCTAACATAACCTCCTACATTATCACGGGATACCACTTGTTGGCTGAAACTACTTAAACTAAAGCATGCATCATCATATAACATAAATGGCTTACATGAATCCACGGGCCTAGCCTAGAAGGGCTCTTGGCACATAGTTGATGGGGAAAAGGCTTCCTTCTAGGGTTCCCTTACCAATCCCCACCTACTAGCCTCATTAGGTGTTAAGTCAATTCCATGGAATACTTTGAAAATATACACTTAATCAAGTAATGAAACATAGGATCATAAGTAGCAATTTCATAAGAGTATCTCCATACCTTAGGAACCATCAAGTAGAAAGTCCTTTAAATTTGGGGATGACCATATATATCTTTTGAGGGAATCATTGACAAGCTTTTATCTTTAGAAAAATCCATTAACTTAAACATTTCATGTATGTCCTCATTATCGTCATCATCATGTCATTCAAAAATCATTTTAAACTTAGTAGGCTTGTACAAAGGGAGTAGTGCATAAACATGAGGAAAATATGCATCTTTAAATCATATACGAAACAGCCCACATATCATTGTTAAACATTAAATATTGGGGTCAAATTCAGCAACTCAATACATATAGAAAAACATAGTAAATCATTACTGGATATCATTGGAGACAAAATATATCGTAATGCATCATATAATCATCATTTCATTGACATGCCTAATGGTATTCTTAAGGAACTTAAAGAAAAGGTAAAAAGGTTTAAGGAAGGACTTTGCGGATAAAAGTAATCCATAAATGAAATCATATATCTTGATTTGATTGTAGGAAGAAAGAACTTGGAGTTTGGAGAAGAAACCATGAAGTTAGAGAAGAAAACTTGGAAACCCTAGCCTTGTCTTCCTTGTTCTTTGTAGAGAGTGTTTGCCTTGGAATATTTTGAGAGGATGGGAGAATGAAGGGAATGAGGGATCCTTAGATGGTTTAAGGTCTAATTAAGAGCTTAGAGAACCTACAGATTACATAGTTTTAGGCTTAGTATTCACAAAAAGGATGAAAATGTTCTTTATTAATACTGCTAGATTAAATCCATGAAACCTCAATTGTGGGCCATGGACTTAACCTCGAGTTGTGGTTTAAGTCATCTTATTCTCATTTTCCAATCTTCAGAGTCTAGTTTCTAACCCTTCAAACCACCAAAACCCATCTGTGGGTCATCGACCATCTTGTTATATCCTTCCATACTTAGTCAAATTTCCCATCCTTTAGGGCCCCTTCTACGAAACTGTACCACGGTATATAGATAGGACCATAAGCCACATTATTTGTCTTGGTTTCATTTCCAAAAACCTTAACTCTCCACCAGCTAAGGGTTTCAATCTTTGACTCCCTTCTATGATCCGCATTTTCCTCCATAGGTTGTAAATGGTCCATAAACTCTTTTGAAAATTAGAAAAATCTCAAATACCAAAGCTCCTGTCCATGAACTTGGCCGACAACTTGTCGATTAAACCACAGGTCATGAACTAGACTTATAAGTTCCCCTGAACTTTTATAATTCTACTTTTTCTGCACTTTCTAACTTTATTACTTGCAAGTCCTTATAGTGGGCCTTGTATAATGAATGATGACTTTTGGTTCATCACTTCAAGGAGTAGAAACATTTCCCAATCCTACCTATATAAAAGAAAAAGAGTCAATCAGTAGGTGAACCAACAATCATTCTATGGACTTGTCCTATCTTCCATGAGTCATAAATGCCTTTTGTTGATGAAGTATTTAGATTGCTTCAATCTAAGCCAAGATAATGAGGAAGAAATCACAGCTTATGGTTAGGTCTATGACTCATTAAAACTTCTCATGGATTGTCTAGATTTTCTGAAAAACTTTCCTGTGTCACTAGGTTCTACAAACCCCTTCCACGATCTATACTTGGGCTTTGTACTATCAAGTCCCAATATCCCACTCTTAGAAACTCAACTATAGGCTTGATCTATGAGTCACATATCAGATTATGGCCCATATAATCCACTCATAGAATCACCTATGGTTTTCCAAAAGTTTCTTAGTAATCATGTACAAAAGCCCATGTGTGACACGTAAAGAGCTCTACAAACTGTGGATGTTGTATGTACAACCTGCACCAGTACCATATTCTACAAATTTCTTCCTTATTCCAACTTACCAGTACTATAGATTGCCTACTCAAGGGTTATGATAGCCTCCATCATGGCTCATATTCGGGTCATAACATTTAATGTTTGTAACACAATCTCAAGTTATACATATGCTACTCTTCTCGTTGGAATAGACCAATTTAATTTCAATGAAAACCACCACAAACATATCCAAATATGTCTTGACCACCATGTTCATCAAGTCCATAAAAGCTACACAAGCTTTTGTTAGTCCAAAAGGCATAACTAAGAATTGAAAGTAAGAATTTAAAAGTACCATACCAAGTTCTAAAACTAATCTTCAGAATGTCATATTTCCATGCTCTTAACTAATGGTAACTCATCGAAGAATATTCTTTTAAAAATAGTTTGCACCTTGAAGTTGATCAAACAAGTCATCAATCCTTGGGATGGAATACGTATTCTTAATTGTACCTTTTACTAAATGTTAATAATCAATACACATACAAACAGATCCATCCCTCTTTTAAATAAATATCACTGGGCACTCCATAAAGAAATACTTGACCTAATAAAACCATTATCTAGTAAATCATTCAATTTATTATTTAGTTCTTTCAGTTTGGTGGAATCCATACAATAAGGAGGAATAAAGATAGGTTAGGTATCCAAAAGAAGGTCTATGCCAAAGTTGACTTCCCTTTTAGGTGGAATACTAGGCAGATCACCTAGACACTCATTGATTATAAGGACTAGGTCAAGAGCAGGAACTTCAGAATTTGTATCCATAATCTGTAAAAGATGATAGATGCAACCATTAGAAATTATGCAAAACTTTATAGCAGGAGACGAATTGACCCTTGATCAAAGAATTACTACCCTTCCATTCCAAGATTAGGTTATTAGGAAACTTAAGCTTAACCACTCGATTTCTACAATCAATAGAAGCTTACTATACATAAATCTAATCCATAACGAGTGTAACGTCAAAATCAAACATATCAAGTTCTACAAGATCACATAACATAGCTTTATGAAACATTGAAACCAAACAATTTATATAAATGCTTTTAGCCAAGACTAAGTAACCCACAGGAGTATAGAATGGAAAAATCTCTAGCATGAAAAAGAGAGAGGATGCTTCGCCAAGGTGGACTCTATGAAAACCTTTAACATCATGAGCTAAATGTGGATCCATTACCTAAGGCTATAAGGCAAATATCAGATAGCATATAGTTTTGAGCTAGAGGTTGCTTTCGAACCCCAATTGAATAGTAAATCATAAATCAATGAAACATATAATAATGTAAGTTATTAAAATCACCATTTCAAATAGTGTAGCTCATTAAAACCTTAGTGATTCATGCAAGATGAGAATTGTCCTTACCATTTCTTGAATCCATGATTAGGTGAGAAACATTCTCTAACAATCTTACTTTCATTCTTTAATTGACTTCGAAAAATCATAATTGCATGATTTACTAAACATGGGTAAAACTCTTATGCATTCATGATCATAGTTCAAAGTAAAACGAGGTTAACTTGTATGGGTTCTGGTGTCACCAAAACTACACCTCCATTTGAAGGTATAAGCAATTTTTGTCAAAATATATAACCTAACTAAGGTTAGGGTCAAGCCCATAAGGAATATAGTCTAGACTTGGAATAATTACAAGCGATTCAAATGAATTTACCTACTTATTTCCTGAAAAAAAGAGGATTTTGTAATTCTAGTAAGTGAACCTAGACTAGAAGCAAGTGTTGTGAATTCGGTGAGAGAAGTAACTAGGGTATTGTGTTCCCCATGATTTTCTAACTTAATTAGTAGCCAAAAAATCATAATCTTTTCTAGTGTGTAGCAAGTAGAACTGGTAAGTTAAGTTTACCAAACCTTTTGATCCATCCTTGCAGTGTGACATTACTAACCCTTGCCGTTTGTTTCACTACAACCACCCATTGATCTACTTAGGTTGATTAGATGAGATGGATCAAATCGAATCCTGTTGATTATTCCTCTATCCTATTCATTACCAGCTTGGCCCAACAAGTAAGAATTAGGTGATTTCTAATGTTAGAAACCATAAAAAACATTCTAAACGAAGGGATTAATTAATACATGCATGAACACTTCCCAAAAATTATGGATTATTTGGTTATACATCATTATTTCATCATGGTTCCTATAACTGTATTTGTGGATTTATCTATGCATGATCATTGTAGATGAAAGAATCATATTATGTAATAGCATAATTAAACACTTACAATGATGAATGTAAGAACAAGAAATTCAAAATTCTCCACAAGAAATCATAATGTATTAATGTTGATATCAAAATCACAAAGTATGAGATCTCGAAGTGTTTTTGTCCACTCTCATATGTCACTCTTCTAAAAAGACCAAAGTAACCTATTTATAATAAGTAAAATAGAAATACTAAATGAAATAGGAATACTGGATTCGGTAACTTCAACAAATGAGGTTACGGGTCGTATGTGAAATCATGTCCCGTACCTAGGCTTCATATTTTATCACTTTCCAAAATCAGGCTTCAACTTATGAGACCTACTTACGGGTCATCTTCTAACTTATAGCCCGTAAAGGCTTTTGTCTGCTAACTTCTTTGAAACTCTTCAACACTTTGATCCTCCAGGCACGACTTGAGCTACAACCTGTCTTCAGACTTTTGACTCGTAAGTGTCTTCATCTGACAATATATCAACATTTAGAATGTTTTCTTATCTTCACCCTATGAAAGCACCTATGGGCCATGGAGTATTCTATGACTCCTCTAATAGTTTTTCGATGTAACATCTGAAACTTGGCCCTTCACTGGATCTGACTCATGAAACCAGCTTACGGCTCGTGGATTAAACCATTGCCTGTAGAATTGTCCATAAATCACCAAAAACTTCAATTCTTCAGAACTTTTCCCAAAATCTTACGAATTCTATAATCCTGATAAATAAACATAAAAACACATTTAACCCATTAATATCGCTTTGAGAACAAACAAAATTCCAAGTTTTAAGCATCAAAAGTGTTGTATTTTAGCAGTACATTAACACCCTCAACGTAAAATTATTGTTTGTTCTCAAGTAATAAACTCAATCAACACAAACTAACACATCAAGGCATATCAAATAGTCATCAAACAAACCCATGCAGATTGTTATATGTGAAACTACAACTATGACAAGCAAGGTAACCATAGATAAGTCACAATGACTAACCTAGGCTAGAATAAAACAGTGTAACTCAAGTGCCCTCACAAAGAAAATCCCATATCTCACCCATTATAATATTTTCAAATTCGATACTTGGGACTAACAAAATCACCTACACTCATAACAACTATTTAAACACTATGCTTAATACCATATGCTTTCCCCTGTACTCATAACTATGACCTTCGACTATTTGGACTAGGATCACTATAGGAATTTCTTGGCTTGTAACATAGGCTTTGGGTGCTTTGGTATGATGTTTAAGGAACATAGTGACTAATGGCCCTCCTTGACACTACGTCATTCTATACATTTTCCCTACCAATATTGATATTTTCTAACTCATTCGTCCCTTCTCCTACTTCAAACCTCTTTGGGTTCCCTTTTCAAAATTTTAAGCTCATTGACTTTTATTTCTCATTTTCTTTTTTCTTTTTAGCTCACTATTTACAATTTTCCTTTTTTCATGCATCACTAGCTTCCATCCCCATTAAGTGTGATTTTCATTACACCAGCCACCCTCAACTTAGGCTTTTGGCTGAGTTGAGGTGCACAATATCCAAATATGAACCAGGGCCAATTTTTGTAGTCACCCTCAACTTAGGATTTTTGTTGAGTCGAGGTGCAAAAAATTCAAGGAACGACCAAGGCTAAATGTAAGAATTCACATTCAAAAAGATTTGGCTACTTAGGTGTTTCTAAACACAAAATGGTACATGTAAAGCTCAAATATTAGGACCAAGGGATACATCAAGCATTTGATTGGTTATTTAGGCTAAGTGGACAAATATGAACAACGACCTAAGATACCTTCCTAACCAATTAACTTACAATCGTAGTCAGAGTAACAAGGCAAGTTCTGAATTGGAACACAGTATAAGAATTTTGCAAAGAAGCTCACACAAACTTGGAATTGATCATATTATCAACACAAACTCTCGTATCATGCTTTTAATCACAATTAAACATCAACTATTAGAACAAGCACTGTCAACTACTTAATTCACATGGTTGTTATCAAAAATGCCTGATACAAAAATTATGATGGGTATTATTTTGCAACAAAACTAACATATGCGACAACCGTTAGTACAATATGCTACTAATACTACTTACACATCCTAAATATGATGGTTCAATGGAAAACAAATATACTTAGGGAAAGAACATAGGTAAGAAAACCCCTCAGACTCAAAAATTGAGATAGTTATAGGTCATGGTTGCTTAGACTTCATCAAGGCATATAACTACCCACACTCTATCGAAAATATTTTGCATTGTACTTAATGCAACAAAATATAACTAAAGCAAAGCATAGGTGTCAAAAAAAACACACCTGGACACCAAGGACTAGTCTTTGGCTGTGTATGACTACTCTCAACCTGCATGGTAGTCTCCTCAGTGTCGGCAACTTGTCTGGAGAGTCCATCACCCTTATCTTCTAAAGATCACGTGTTTGCTAGGCCATCTTATCAGCAATAGAGCCTCGTCTAGCTGTCTCGAGCTACTCCCTCTCTATCAATATCACCTCTCACCTCAAAGCATCGAATTATCAGCATCTAGATGAGGCCTTTTCCCAAGGACATATCTCTTCAGGGGCAAACAAATCAATAATCACCTCAATAGTGTCAAGTAGAGGAAGTAGAAGCGATGTGGATACTACTGTTCTTATCTCGATATGAATTTGCAGGATCATCTCTCGAGTGGTTGTTACATCGACAGGCTAGGCTGAACTGAGGCTTTGCTCACTCGTCTCTCAAAGCATATATATATTCATGTACCAGTGCAAGTATTTTCTCAACTATGGCCACAAAGTGCGAATCTACATGTGCCTAGGTCTCTAAAGTGGTCTGGCGAACCCAAGGCCTGATCTATTATAGCAACCGAGTCAACTTGGACTCAATACAAGCCTATCACTGCACTAGAGTATAGATTGATGCCGGAGACATGTATACCATGTCCGTGGGGGAAGACTATTTGGGTATAGCCTCTAGTACAAGAGTAAAAGAGGAAATAGGTCCCATTTATCTCTTAGCCTTTGTTTTTAGGGGTCCTTCTATTGCTAGAGCAGTAACAATAAGAGATAAAGGAGGCTCAGATTCTGGTGTTGTGGCAAACATCTCTGGTAGGTGAACTGGTAGATAAGATGCTCATCGAAGGACTGCATGATTCTCATCAGCGTTTATTAGGCTAGCATCTAGTGTCCTATGAACCCCTATCAAAGTGTCCACCTGATGAAAAATCTATCACGAACCAAGAATAGGGCCTAGACGTGACACAGTGAATGGGGAACCCGAAGGGACCCCAAACAAACCTCTTAACATATCATTACACATCCTTGGTCATGGAAGCAATTAAACAACAATAAGAGAATAGAAATAAGGGAAAAAGGACTATGGAGTCTTTCATAGCATCAAAACATACAACAGTCAAGAGAGTCAAAGGTCATAACATCATTACATGACTTGTCCAACAACATCTCTAAACTTAGAATTGAGTGGGGGCCAAGACAACTTTTTGGGCTCACCCTCATAGTCAAAAGAATAGAATAAGATAAAGAGAGTCTTTGCATACATAGGAACAAAAGATAGCATCCTCAGAGTTGAGAACTCACCAAACTTGCTTCAAGAGATAGTACTAGTCATGTGGAGGAGGAGAACGATCAAGAGGAGCTCCAGTTCCTATATAGTAACATCATGTAGGCATAGAGTATACGTTTGTATATTTGAATATACTAAGTATGTTGGATGCAATGCAACAAAAAATAAGTAACATAATGAACATGCATAGTCATAGGCAAGAGATAATATATTAGCAACATGGCATGTTTGATCAATGCTTAACTTTGGAGTATTTCTTGAAGAAGATTTGCTTGAGAACTTGAAGCTCGATTGAATTCCTTAAGATCTGGGATGAGTTTTGGATCCTTGATTTTGAGCAAAATATTTGTCTAAGTCTTTGAGAAGGTTTTGGGGGAATGTCTGGAATGATAGGAGGTTGAAAAATGACTAAGTATAGGTGGTTTCACACATGGGAAGGTTTAGGCCCAAGAACCAGAGGCCTTGGACCAAAACAGAAAACTATGACAAAAATAACACTGATCCGCTACTAATACTACTTACACATC
>DF359379.1:27796-46948 GCA_000787875.1 Solanum virginianum
AGATCGTCTTTGGAATTTGAATCTTTTTAGAAGACAAAATTTTGATACAGTTGCTCTAAAATTGGGGTTAGACCCATTTCCCATTCAATTTTTCCCACTGATCACAAATATGAAGTCAGTTTTACGATATCATGCACAAATGTTGAGATATACGGAAATTATGATTATGGGCATTTTCGAAGTGCATTTTCGGGCACTTTTTGGGGGGTTTTCAATATCTCCCCCTTGGGAACATTCGTCTCCGAATGTCAAAGACGTGTACATAAGCAGAGTAATCATGAATAATTAACCCTAACAAGAATACAATTATGCACTTAAACAACATTTTCAAGAATTTCAACATAAGTGTGAAAATCACCATGAACTTGTCAATATAAACATGAATGCATACAAATGACATAAGGGATGATACATAAGGATTGAAATCACATAAGGAACTTAGAATTAGTACATTAGACTTGAGTAGAGTGGAAGTGATAGGGATATCACTTTTGCATGTCCGCCTTGGCTTCCCATGGTTTCTCAAAAGAACTTTGACGAAAGCAACATCCTTGTTCCTCAACCTCTTCACTTTTCTATCCAAAATTTCTATCGAAACCTCTTCATATGTAAAATTGTCTTCAACAATACCCACAACATTAAGAGGCACAATAGCACTTGGGTAACCCATATACTTCCTCAACATAGACACATGAAAGACCGAATGAACCAAGTCCATTTCACTAGGCAACCCAACTCATAGGCCACCTTACCATTCCTCCTCAACACTCTATAAGGACTAAAAAATCTTGTACTCAATGTACCCTTCTTACCAAAATAAACCACACCCATCATGGTTGAGACCTTCAAATAGACCCAATCACCACTTTAAATTCAGGATCCCTTCACCTCACATTGGCATAGGACTTTTGACGACTTTGGACTATTTTCAGCCTTTCTCTAATCATCCTTACCATCTCCATAGCCTCCCTAACCAGAGTCGGACCCAATAAAGCCATTACCCCTACCTCAACCCATCCAACCGGAGACCTACAATGCCTACCCTAGAGGGCCTCAAACAGAGCCATACCAATGGTAGAATGATAACTATTATTGTAAGCAAACTCAATCAATAGGAGATGATCATCCCAACTAACTTTAAACTCCAAAACACAAGCTCTAAGAATATCCTCAAGAGTTCGGATAGTTCTTTTGGCTTGGCCATCCCTTTGAAGGTGAAAGGTCTTACTAAGCTTAACATTGATACCAAGACCTCTTTGGAAGGACCTCCGAAAGTGTAAAGTGAATTGAGCACCATGATCCAATCTGATAGACAAAGGCACCCCGTGCAATCTAACCAACTCATGAATGTACAACCTAGCATAATATTTGGCACCATGTGTAGTCTTAACCTATAGGTAATGAGCCGACTTTGTCATTCTATCAACCACAACCCAAATAGAATCAAAACCCTTTCTAGTTTTAGGCAACTCAACTACAAAATCCATATTAATTTCCTCCCACTTTCGAGTAGGAATCTCTATGTCTTGGGCTAGGCCACCCGCCTTTTGATGTTCAGCTTTCATTCATCAGTAATTATTACAACTAGATACAAATTTCGTAATGTCTTTGTCATGACCCAAGCCTAGGGCCTAGATGTGGCATGGCGCATGAGGACCCGGAGGGATCACAATAAATCCTCTTAACATATCATTACACATACTTGGTTGCAGAAGCTATAAAACACAACAAAAGATAGTAAATTGGGACAATTGGGGCTAAGGGAACACTTTTATATCATAGACATCAAGAACAAGAGAGCCAATGCTCATAGCATAGATATATAATATGTCCATCAACACCTCTATTACATAGATAAGAGGGGGGGCCACGACAAATAATCCAGCTCACCCTCATAGTCAATACATAAAATAAAAAAAAGATAGTCTTAGTACATACCAAGAGATCATAAGAAACATCCCCGGAATGGAGGACTCACCAACAACCTTGAGAGACAATCATACTAGCCACGTGGAGGAGGAGGATGATTGAGCGGTGTTCCGATTCCTACATTGTGGCATCATGTACACATAGAGTATACGTTAGTACATTTGAATGTACTAAGTATGTAGGATGCAATATAACAATAGATAGGCATCATAGGCAAAATGCATAAAATACTCAATAGATAGCATAATAGCAAGATGGCATGTACATATGTTGCTTAGAGTAAACCATGCTTTTATAGATCATAATAAAGTGTGAGGAGTGAGTATTCTTAGTGCAATCCAAGGCCTACCACCTCTTTGGAGAGGTGCGTGAGGTACAAACCCCAAAATGAGATTGATGGAGTACAAACTCCCTAACAAGATTGATTGAGTACGAACACCCCAACAACATTGATGGGTACAAAACCCCAACAAGGTTACACAAGCCTGCCACCTGCCGAACAAAGCGATCGAGATACAAACTACTCAATAAGGTTGCTAGGGCCTACAACCTCCCCGATGAGGCTTGGTCATCCCCAACACTATAGAGATAATATCATATACATACATTCTTTCAATCATCATCATATACATGCATTCTTTTCATCATCATAAAGTCATTTAGCTCATGCATTAGACCTTCAATTCCTTAAGAAATCATAATTCGGACATTTTATCAAACACTTGGCGAGTGTGCAGTGCTAGTGTAAAATCATACAAATCAAGAGTGAAATCATGCTAGAAAATTCAATGTAAAACCATCAATAGGTACTTGGTAACACCCTCAATTAATATACATCAAAATCCTTCATCAAATCTCTCAATATATCTTGGTGTCATAGCTCAAAATGTGTTAAAAAAATCTTAATTGTATAAACCCCAACATAGTGTGCAGTGGAATTCATAATAGATAAGACCCATGAAAAAATTAACTTTAAATCATGCAAATTTAAGTAAAAGAGAGCTTGGATATCATGGGCGAAAGGAACCCATGAAAGAAACCCATATACCTTAACTTGGAAGAATAGCTTGATAAAGATTACAGATGGAGACTTGAAGTTTAATTGACAGCCTTAGAATCTAGATGAGTTTGAGACTCGAATTTAGGAGATGAAATATTTCCTGTGTTTGAGAGTGTATTTGGGAATGTCCTGAATGATATGAGGGTGAAATAAGGCTAAGTATAGGCATTTTCACGCATGGGAACACTTAGCCCCAAGACCCTAAAGATTTCAACCAAGACAGAAAACTAGCCACAAAAATATATAGAAGCGTGCCCTTGTCGTGTCGTTCTAGAGGAGCGAATCGTCTCTGGTAATCAGATTTTTGTGATTTTCAAATTTTTTATACAGTTGCTCTTAAATCGGGGTTAGACCCATGCCCTACTCAATTTGACCATCTAAACAAGAATATAAAGTCGAATTTTTGATATCACGCAGGGATTTTGAGATATGTGGAAATTACGATTCTAGGCACTTCTGAGGCATATTTTCGGACACTTTTTGGGGTCATTTTAGTCTTTCTTCATACCTCCCCACCAAAACACATCCCTCAAATCTCTATACATTTTGTAAAACATAGGTGAATAGAAAATGAAGAATTATGAGCCTTATCTAGAATCATCTCTCTCAAGCCATCAACACTAGGCACATACAACCTAAATTGGTACCTAAGGGCACCATCTCCCCCTTGGGAAAATACCTCCACCTTACCATCTTTGACCAAAGCCTTCAACTCTAACAAGGTGGGGTCAAGACCTTGCTTCTCCTTCACCTCCTCAACCAATAAAGATTTAGAACCATCAACCACCATTACGCCACCATTTTCTCTCTCTTGCAACCTAACACCCAATATAGCCAACTGATGGACATCTCTAGCCACCTTTTTACCCCCATCATTAACATGAGTAAGGCTACCCATAGACACCCTACTCAAAGCATTGGCCATAATATTAGCCTTACCGGGGTGATAATGCACCCTCATATCACAATCTTTAAGGAGTTCCAACCACCTTTGTTGTCTCAAGTTGAGGTCTTTTTGAAAGAATACATATTAGAGCTTACCATAGTTTGGACACATAGAATTAGGCACCACACCAACATCACCTTGGGCCCATGGGTAGTCATGGCAAACCTTCTGCTAGGAGAATAAGAAGACCCTTGGCCTTGAGATGCCAAATTTTCAAAGAAAAAATCACTGCAGCTAATTCAAGATCATGGGTACAATAATTATTTTCGTGCACCTTGAGTTGTCTAGAGGCATAAGCTATCACTTTACCATTTTGCATCAAAACAAAACCCAAACCAATTCGTGTGGCATCATTATACAGAATAAACCCTTCCAGCACTTCTAGTAGTGACAAGATAAGAGCGGACACAAGCTTATCCTTCAAAGTTTGGAAACACTTTTCGCACTCGTCGGCCCACAAAAATTTAGCCTTCTTTTGGGTCAACTTAGTCATAGGAAAAGCAATAGAAGAGAACTCATTCATAAATCTCCGGTAGTAACCCACTAAGCCCAAGAAACTTCTAATATTCGATGGAGTCAAAGGTTAGGCCAATTTCTAATCACTTTCGTCTCTTTAGGATCCACCTTTATACCATCACCCGACACCACATAGCCTAGGAAGGCTACCTCTTTCAACTAAAACTCACACTTTTCATATTTTGCATACAACTTCTCCTCCCTCAACTTTTATAACACCACCCTCAAATGGCACACATGCTCCTCTTCATTATAGGAATAGATCAAGGATCATCAATGAAAACCATCACAAACAAATCAAGGTAGGGTTTAAAGATCCTATTCATAATATCCATGAAGATAGCCAGTGCAATGGTCAATCCAAAAGACATAACCACAAACTCATAATACTCGTACCTAGTGTAGAAGGCCATTTTGGGAATATCACACTTCCTCACGTCACTTGATGATACCCGGATGGAAGATTGATCTTACAGAAGTGACTAGCTCCTTGAAATTGGTTAAATAGATCATCAATCCTTTGTGGAGGATATTTATTCTTTATGGTGTCCCTATTAAGTTGTCCGTAGTCAGTACACATTCTAAGAAAACCATCCTTCTTCTTCACAAACAACACTGGTGCACCCCAAAGTGATTAGCTAGGCTTAATAAAACTTTTCTCTAACAAATCTCTCAATTTCTCCTTCAATTCCTTTAACTCTGTCGGGGCCATACCATAAGGGGGAATAGAAATGGATTGAGTATCGAGAAGGAGGTCTATACCTAAGTCTATTTCCCTTTCGGAAGGAACACTAGAAAGATTATTAGGGAAGACATCAAAAAGCTCATTAACCGTCAGTATCAACTCTATAGGAAGTATCTTGGACTTAACATACATAACCCTCACAAGATGATAGAGAAACCCCTTAGAAATCAACTTATGGACTTTAATGCAAGAAATGAACCTACCCTTTACCACCACATCATGACTCTCCCATACAAGAACGGGTTCATTTGGGAATTGGAATTTGACCCTATGGGTTCTACAATCTATAAAAGCATAATATCCATGCAACCAATCCATCCCAAGAATGATATCAAAATACACCATATCCAACTTAAAAAAATCACAAGGCAATATTTTATGCAAAATGCAAATGGAACAATTTTTATAGACCCTCCTAGCAACAATAGATGCAACAACGGAAGTAGATACCTCATATGGGTCACACAAAAATTTGGGTTTAGTATGAAACCTTTTAGCAATAAAGGGAGTAACAAAAAAAAGAGTTACATATCAAAATCAAAGACCTTCAACAAATCAGTGATGACATTGGGCACCTCATCAACTCCTTGTCTCCCTTGGAGTGCATAAAATCGATTGTGCCTTGGGGCACCACCTTGTTGACTACCTCTTCACTTAGGAACCGAATTTGCACCTTCTGAATGAATATCCTTACCCTTGTTCCAATTACGAGGGCAATCCATCACCTTATGCCCTACTTCACCACAACCAAAACAAGCATTGGTGTACTTGAAACATGGGCCACCATGACCCTTACCATAGTTTGGACACATAGAATTAGGCACCACACCAACATCACCTTGGGCCCATGGGTAGTCATGGCAAACCTTCTGCTAGGAGAATAAGAAGACCCTTGGCCTTGATAAAAGTGGCCACCCTTGGGACTTTGGAACTTACCCTCAAAACGAGCCCTCTTAACTGCACCACTTCTCCCCTTTCTCAACTTTTTCCCCTCCAATTGTTCGGCATAAGTCATTAGGCGGGACAAACCCATGTCACTAATTAACATAGCGACATGATACTCCTCATTAACCAAATCAAATACCCCAATCACAAATTTGTTCATTCTAGACCTTGGGTCGGCAACAAAGTGTGGAGCATATTTGGATAGTTGGTTGAAGTTGAGGGAATACTCCCTCACACTCATAGATCCTTGTTTCAAATTCATGAACTCTATCATCAATATATTCTTGAGGGTCCTCATCCACTTTAGACCCATAGAACACTGGCAGGTCCATTCTACTAAAATCTCTCATCCTTGAAGTTGGCATAGGAGCATGAGGGGCTTGAGCCTCTTGATTGATTTGATTAATAATAGCATGGCCGAGCATGGTGATAGCATCCTGGAATTCCTTATGAGCTGCTCGCCCATCTTGATGAGCTTAAGGAGCAGGAGGAGCCAGTTGTTCCTTGGGTGCGCCGGGCTCTTCTTCCTCTTGTGTTAGGTATGATCTAAAAATGGCAAAGAACATTCATTATAGGGGAAACCTTACCTAACTTCTATAGCATGACATAGATTAAGAAGGGAAACATTTTCTTAAATACCTCATAGCCTCGTACTCATAGTTGTAGTGCACAATACAACTATGAATAGGACTCTAATCAACGTGGTATATTGGATGCCGAGGACCATTAACAACCTAGTGCTCTGACACTAAGTTTGTCATGACCCAAGCCTAGGGCCTAGATGTGACATGGTGAATGGGAAATCTAAAGGGACCCCAAACAAGCCTCTTAAGATATCATTACACATCCTTGATTGCGGAAGCAATTAGAACAATAAGAGAATAGAAATAAGGGCAAATGGACTAAGAGAGTCCTTCATAGCATTAAAACATACAAGAGTCATGAGAGTCATAGCTCATAGTATCATTATATACCTTATCCAACAACATCTCTAAACTTAGAAGTGAGCGGAGGCCAATACAACTTTTCGGGCTCACCCTGATAGTCAAAAGCATACAATAAGATAAAGAGAGTTTGTACACATAGGAACAAAAGATATAATCCTCGGAGTGAAGAACTCACAAAACTTGCTTCAAGAGATGGTACTAGCCACGTGGAGGAGGAGGATGATCAAGAGGAGCTCTGCTTCCTACATGGTAACATCATGTAGGCATAGAGTGTGCGTTAGTACATTTTAATATACTAAGTATGTAGGATACAATGCAACAAGAGATAAGCAACATAATCAACACGTGTATTCATAGGCAAGTGATAATATATTAGCAACTTGCCATGTATGATCAATGCTTGAAGTAAAACTTGCTGAAATGGAAACATAGTACGTGTGTAGGAAGATACCATCATCATAGACAATGTAAACTTAGCACTTGGAATCCAAGGTAGGCCACCCCATGGAAGTGATCTAGGAATCAACCCCTCAATTGGTTGATTGTTGTCACACCCTACCATCCATGGTGATTGGGGTATAACCCCTCAATTGGCTAACGGACATGACCACCCTCCATTGGAAGTGATTGAGGAATCAACCCCTCAATTGGTTGATGGGTATAATCACCCCCTACTGAAAGTTATTGAGGAATAAACCCCTCAATTGGTTAATGGGTATACTATCCACCATCGAAATGGTGGAGGCAATTTACCCCTCCTCAACTATATATGGTCAACTCACAACACCATATATACTTCTCAAGTAAATAACTCCTATATATTTTTTTTCATCATCATAAATTCACTTAACTCATAAGCCATGCTTTAGACCTACAATAGCTCAAGAATCCATAACTGGACATTTTATCAAACACTTGGTGGGTCTGCAATGCTAGCACAAAATCATTCAATTCAAGAGTGAAATCATGTGAGAAATTCAATATAAAACCACCCACCAACACTTAGTAATACCCTCATGCAAGATACATTGAAACCTTTCATCAAATCTCCAAGTAGATCATAGATTCAAAGCTCAAAACATGCTTAACAGTCACACTTTTATGAAACCCAACATAGTTCATAGTCAAATTTATAGTAAGTAAGACTCATAAGTAAGTCAACCTAAAAACATACAATTTATGTAAAAAGGAAGGTTGGGCACCATGGGTGAAAGGACCCAATCGTTCAAATCCACATACCTCAACATTGGAGAATTCCTTGATGAATATTTTCTTGAGAACTTAAAGCTTGAGTTAATTCCTTAAGATTTAGAATGAGTTTGGGACGCTTGATTTTGAGTGAAATATTTGTCTAAGTGTTTGAGAAGGTTTTGGGGATTGTATTGAATTATATAAGGTTGAAAAATGACTAACTATAGGTGTTTTTACGCAAGGGAATGATTAGGCCCAAGACCTAAAAAACTGTGACAAAAAATAACATTGATCCGCACCCTAGCCACATCTCACCAGGGGCGTGAATCATCTCTAGAAGTTGCATGTCACAACCCAAGCCTAAGGCCTAGACGTGACCGTGAATAGGGAAGCCGAAGGAACCCTAAACAAGCCTCATAGCATATCATTACACATCCTTTGTTGCAAAAGCAATTAAAATAACAATAAGAGATAAATGTAAACATGGGAAATATGGACTAAGGGTAACTTCTAGAGTGGGGGCCAACAACACCTCATAGCTACACAAATAAGAGTCAATAGTCAATAGAGTCAAACACATAGCATAGACACACATCATGTCCAACAACACCTCTACTACATAGTTAAGAGTGGGGGCCAAGAAAAAGCAACCGGGCTTACCCTCATAGTCAATACATGAGTCAAAAGAGAAAGTCTTAATACATAGCAAGAGATCATGAGTAACGTCCTCGAAATGGAGGACTCATCAACAAGCTTGATAGAATTCGTACTAGCCACATGGAGGAGGATGATCAAGTGGTACACCGGTTCCTACGTGGTGACATTATGTATGCATAGAGTATGCATTAGTATATTTGAATGTACTAAGTATGTAGGATGCAATGCAACAAGAGGTAGACATCATAGGCAAAATGCATAATCATAAGCAATGAATTGCATACTAATAATATGGCTTCTAAGAATGATGCTTGAAGTAAATTCATGCTTATATAGATCATAATACGAGTATAAAAAGTGACCATTATAGTGCAAGACAAGGCGTACCACCCCTTTTGACAGGCGCATGAGGTACAAACCCCTTCATGAGGTTGATGGAGTACAAACACCCCACCGAGGTTGACAAAGTACTTACACCTTAACAAGATTGATAGAGTATAAACCAACCACCAAGCTTGATGGGTACCAACACCCAACAAGGTTACCCGAGCCTACTACTCTGTCAACTAGATAACTAAGGTACCAACCCCAAAATAGGTTACCCAGGCCTACAACCTCCCGAGTTAGGCTTGGTCATCCCCAACACTTTATAAAAATAGTATCATATATATACGCGCTAATTTCATCATCATACACATACATTCTTTTTCATCATCATTCCATCATTATTTAATCATCACCTCATCATAATATATAGTCATTAAACTCATATGACATACATTGGACCTTCAATTCCTCAATAATCCATAACCGGACATTTTATCCTCACAACCCAAATGGAATGAAAACCTCATAAGACATGCATTGGACCTTCAATTCCTCAAGAACCCATAACTGGATATTTTATCAAACACTTAGAGAGTGTGTAATGCTAGTGTAAAACCATGCAATTCAAGAGTGAAATCATGCTAGAAAAATTAGTATAAAGCTATTAACAGATATTTGGTAACACCCTCAAACAATATACATCAAGATCCTTCATCAGTTCTCATAATAGACCTAAGAGTCATAGCTCCAAACATAGTAAAATAGTCACAATTTTATAAACCCTAACATAGTTTTGTAGTGATTTTCATAATAGATCATACCCATGAATAAATTAACTTTAAATCATGCAATTTTGAGTAAAAAGATCTTTGGTATTGATGATGTTCATGCTCTAATAAGAAAGCAATCGTTATCAGCAATTAACTTAACCAAGGTTAGGATCGACTCCACAGGGAATATAGGGCTTGATTACAAGATTTCACCACTAATGACTTCTAGCATTCATGACTACAATCTCTAAATGTGGGGGGGGTTGTATTTCAAAAACAAAAGAAAACTACCACTAACTATTACACGAAAAAACACTCAATTTGGGGGACAACTTGGGAATTAAGTTCCCCATGGTTCGTCGACATGATTACCCTAGATAACATAACTACAATTGGTGATTTTCATGCATGATGGTAACTTAGGTTCTTCCAGTCCTTTTATGAAGGTGAAGGTTGATTTTCACCATGACGCTTTGTCGGCAACCATGGTGTGCCAACTAACCATTACCTGCTATCCTAGTCAACATCCCCTTGGTCATGCTCAGTTGATTAGATAAGAAAACATCAATCAAATTTTTTCATCTACTTCCCCATTCCTACTCCTAACTACCTTGGTCAGGATCGTGATAGTAGCTAGGGTTTGGTGTTGGCCACAACCAAACAAAAATAATAATGAAGGGAAATAGATAATACATGCAAAACCCCAATTATAGAAATGCAAGAAATCTAAGTCATCTCAAGGTCAACTACCGATGGTTCCCACAACTCCAAGTTGTGGGTGCTTAGCTACTCATGGCTAAGGCAAAAAACACAAGAATGCAAATAATAGACATAGTTGAGAGCTTTACCAATACCTTGGAAGAAAATAGGCACCATAAATTGCAAACCCACAAGCTTGATTGATCAACAATGAGTACAAGGCAAGATTCCAATCCCCCAAAAATAGGTTTTCCAAGAGAGAATAATAAACTACTCTAGAAAGCTAAGAAAATCTTTAAAATGTATCTTTTCAATGTCTCCTGGTCAAATTGTTCTAAAAACCTAACTTAAACTATATATAGTACTTACAAAAAAATCCTACAATTTGTATAGAAACGACAGTTGGCAGTTCATAAGTTACGAAGGTATAACTCGTAGGATGACCTACGAGTCATAGTTGGGGTCTCATATCAAGTTCTTGAGATTTTGTACTAAGTTGTTATGATCCATAGGTACGAGCCGTTGCCTGAGCTATAACTCGTATGTTGGTCACATAGTCTTGGTGTTCAGTTTTTGGTCCAATATCTTCACTCTTTGATTCTTGCAATGAGTTTGCCTACACGAGTCATAGTGCGACTTACGACTCATATGATGGGCTCATAAGGATGACCTCCACTTAGCAAATTTTTGCGTTTTGGTCTCTGATTCTTTCTACGATATCACCCTACAACTCCTAGGGTTACCTATGAATTGTAGGTGGGCCCGTAATGCCTATGCTTCAGTAAAATTTGCAACTTTTCTTCAAAATCATGCCAACCTAACTTTTCTGCAAAATTAACACAAAAACACATCCAAACACTAAAAGGTCACTTTAAGAACTCACAAAATCCCTTGTTTCAGGCACCAAATGTGTTGTATTTTGATAACATATCAACACCCTCAACTTAGAGTTATTGTTTGTCCTCAAGCGATGACTCAATCTATGTAGACAAATAGAAATACATAACAGCTATACTAATAGCATATACAACAACTCTTTTGATTCAAGTACCAAACCATTATTTTCAAAACAAGATTGCAACATTATTAAGCAAACAAGACCATAATGAGAGACCTGACAATTCAACTATGACAAGCTAAGGAGCATCAACCGTTCACAATCGCTGATATAGTCATATGCTACTCATGTAGGGCAAATGCCCTTACTGAAAAGAAGTCCCTCATACCCACTCAAAAGCATTTAGAATTCAGGCACCTTGAACCATGTTTACCAACACTTTTTGCTTTCATAATCTAACCCATTTTTAGTCATTCCACCCTTATTCTCCTGTTTTGAACTTTTCTCAAGTGTTTTCTTTCTCTTTTTTAACTGTACCTCGATTTCAGGCTTATTTACCATATTTTTCCTCAACTTAAGGCACTTTTATTTTCTTTTTCTTCACTCGATTCATACTTTTTTTTTAATTTCTTTCTTGATTTCCCAACTAACCACCTTATTAATATTACTTTGCCACAATAAGGTCCACCCTCAACTTAGGCTATTAGCCTCAGGTAAAGTACACAATATCTATGTCTTAGACCAGGGCCACTAAATGTAGCCACCCTCAACTTAGGCCTTTGGCCTCATCAAGGATCACATGTCTAAGGATAGAGCAGGGCCAATATCAAGGAATTTTATCAAACAAGGTTAAGCTAGCAAGGTATCAAAAAAGAATGAGTACATGATAAGCTCAAAAGTTTGGAATAGGGGATTCACTCACTCATCTGATGGGTCAATTAGCTAAAAGTGGTTTCACTCAAGGAACAAAGGCCTAAGATCCTTTCCATATCCACCACATCACCAAACCAACTTTAGGGTAACAAGGCAAGTTCTCGGTCCATAAAAGGTGCATGAATGCAGCAAAATAAGCTCACAGTACACATGGCAATTGCATCCACAATCAAGTATAGACTCACAGGTCAAGCTTTCAGTCTCAGCTTACCTTTTCAATATCAAAACAAACATTGCCAGATACTCAAAAATGTATGAATGCATCAATAATCACAATAACAAAAATTTTTTAGGGTACCTAATTTTTCATTAAAACATTAAAAACACATCTAAAAATGTTGTATATGCTAATAGATAACACTACTATGAATTTACCAATTATCTACACTATCTAATCATGCCGGTTCAACAGAAAAGTAAACATCCATAAGAAAAAGAAGCATGGCAAGAAAACCTTGGGATCAAAACCAGGGGAAGTTATGGACTTGAGACTACTCAGACTTCACCTTAATCTATAACTTCCACCACCCTACCAAAAGATGATACTCTTTCCTCAAAGTAATAACACAAAGAAAAGGTGCAAGGGACATAACTTGGGTTGCCTCCTAGGAAGCGCCTTGTTTAACATCATGGCTAGACTTTGTCACTATCCTTCATCAACTATCATCGAGGGTCTATACCTCATTTTTGCACTCATCTGGGTGTTTTATGGATTGGTGAATATCGAACACAACCTTTGCATCATTAACCCTAAATCGTAGCTGACCTGAATCCATATCCAATAGGGTTCTCCTAATGGCTAGAAATTATCTCCCCAAAATAATGGACACCTTAAAATCAACTTCCCCGTCAAGGATCACAAAATCTACTAGAAAGATAAATTTATCCACTTTAAAAAGTACATCAAAAAGGATTCCCTCAGAAGTTTTAATGGTTCCATCTGCCACAAGTAATCTTATTCTTATCAGGGTAGGAGTACCAAGGCCAAGCTTTTTAAAGACCGCAATAGGAATTAGATTGATGCTGGCTCCTAAGTAACATAATGCTCTTGCAGACTTGACATCATCAATGATGGAAGGGATGGTGAATGCACCGGGGTCCTCTTACCTTTGAGCAAGGCATTTGGTCATAATCAGACTACATTGTTAGAGGTCTTGCAAAAACTCTTGGCTCAAAGTGCGTTTGTTGGTGACAAAATCCTTTATATATTTAGCATACCCGGGCATTTCCTCCAAAGATTCTAGAAGGGTTGATGGAGAATTGCTTCAATATCAAGAGGAAGTGTTTGAATTTACCCTCCTCTTCCTTTTTGTTAAGCCTTTGTGGGAACGGAGAAGGAGATTTTGGAATTGATTTCAATTTCTCATGCTCCCTCATCTTTTCTTGTTACATTCCAAAAATCTCCTAATCTTCTCCCTCAATCGAGACTTCACCACAAAGACCTTTTTCATTAACTTCATCCACAATTATCGGCATAGGAGGATCTATGGTGCTCTTGGGATCTATGGTGCTCTTTCAACTCCTAGTTATCACCACCATGCAATGCCCTTTATTCTTTGGGTTTTGAATCGTATTGCTTGGTAGGGTACCTTTTTGCGCTAATTCAATTATGAAGAAACTTGTTCAAATTGTTGCTCTACTTGCTTAATAGCTACCTAGTGAGACTCTATTTTTTGGTTAATACTTGAAATATCTGCTTTCATTCCCTTTAAAGTCTCATCTTGATGGTCGGCTCGCTTCAATAATTTTTTGAACATTTCATCAATCCTAGAGTTGCTTGTTCCAGCATCACGATTGTGTGATGGAACATAAGGACCATTCCTGAAGGGCCTCTCTTCTTGCTTATTCTGCATCTGGCACTCTGTCTCTCTCATAGTATCTACCCCGATTGTCTCTATACATTACATCACGGTTGAAGTTCTGACGTTGATTCTTGGAACCTTACCGCTAATAATCCAAATTGGACCCTTGGGGGTTGTTCTGGAAGCCCGCCACTTAGTTGCTTACAAAATATGCATCCTCATCAAAGAATGGGTTATCATAGGTAGGAGCCTTTGGAGATTGGTGAGTGACTACATTGACATTTGCTTGATTTTGCTTTAAAATCAAGTCCCTATTTGTGCGAAGTTGAGCAAGTTGCTCCATGATCTCTTCATTTAGCTTTGCTTTCTCACTGTTAGTATTAACCGTACAAGAAGATTTCATCAGACCCTGATCTCGTTGAGCCCATACTCTATTTGTTTTGACCACTTGCTCCATCCTTGCATCTATCAATGCGAAAGGTTGGTTTAAGAACATTCTTCTCATGATTGTGTCAGTGCAAGCTTGACTATTCTCGTCAAGTTCCCAATAGAAGATTTCAACTAAGGCATTGTCAACAATCTTGTGATCAGGAACCATCCTCAAGCATTTGGTAAACCTCTCCCATGTTGTGCTAACAGAATCACCCAACAATTGCTCAAAGATGTTGATTTGGTCCTTGAGTTTCAACTTCCTAGGTCACGGGAAATATCTTTAAAGGAATACTCTCTGAAGTTCGGCCCAACTTGTGATAGTACTAGGAGGAAGCTCAAATAACTATACAACTACATTGCCAGTCAATGACAGTGGAAACACTCTTAAACCAACTGCATTAAGAGAAAGGTTTTACGCCCCATGACACGTTTGCAAACAAACACCACATTTTGAAGATGACTGTGGGGATCCTCCGAAGGTAGCCCTATTAATAGACTGCTCCGCTGTTTTGGAGCATTTGGAGCAGTCCACTTTATACTGTGAACTTAATGTCTACCGGTAGAGGAGGCAGGCTTATAGCATTGGTAACATCCATAGCCATAAGGTTCAATCGATATTGATTCCACCCAGAAGCATTTTCATTGAAGTCCCTGAGTTGTGGCCTGTTACCCCTTTGTTATGGATTCTCCTCTCTTTCCATATCCTCGTTTGTATGCATATCCGCCTTAACCTGGATATATTCATTCACTTGAGACATTTTGTTCGATAGTCTATGAATCTCCAAATTGAGTGGAGCTAAGAGATTTCCTTAACTCTTTGTGTTGGGCATTCAACCTAATATACCCTGCAAATTAAATCAAACACCAAAAACAAAAACACTCAAACTAAATAATAGTGAAATCAAATCAAAATCTAGTCATATTCGCCAATAATGTTGCCATAATTTCTGATGATGTTCATGCTCCAATAAGAAAGCGATCATTGTCAGCAATTATCCTTACCAAGGTTAGGATCGAATCCATAGGGAATACAAGGCTTGAGTACAAGATTTCACCACTAGTCATTTCTAGCATACATGACTACAATCTCTAAATGGGGTTTTTTTTTGTGTTTCAAAAACAAAATTATACTACCACTAACTATAATGCGAGGAAACATGCAATTTGGGGGACAACTTGGGAATTGAGTTCCCCCATGGTTCGATGACTTGATTATCCTAGATAACATAACTATAATTGGTGATTTGTATATAGGATGGTAACTTAGGTTCTTCCATCCCTCTTGTGAAGGTGAAGGTTGATTTTTACCATGGCACTTGGTCATTAACTATGGTGTGCCAACTAACCATTACCTATTATCCCAGTCAATCTCCCCTTGGTCAGGCTCAGTTGATTAGATAAGAACACATCAATTAAAATCCGTCATCTACTTCCCTTTTCCTATTCGTTACTACCTTTGCCGGGATCGTTATAGTAGGCAGGGTTTGGTGTTAGCCACCACCATACGACAATAATAATTTAGGGAAATAGATAATACATGCAAAACCCCAATCATAGGAAAGCAAGAAACCTAAGTCATCTCAAGGTCAACTATCCATGGTTCCCACAACCCCAAGTTGTGGGTGCTTAGCTACTCATGGCTAAGGCAAAACACACAAGAATGCAAATAATAAACATAATTGAGATCTTTACCAATACAAATGAATAAAATAGGCACCACAAATTGCAAACCGTAAAGTTTCATTAATCAACAATGAGTACAAGGCAAGATTGCAATCCCCCAAAAATGGGTTTTCCTAGAGAGAATAATAAACTACTCTAGAAAGCTAAGAAGAGCTTCAGAATGTATCTTTTCAATATCTCCTAGTCGAACTGTTCTAAAAACCTAACGTAAACTATATAGAGTATTTACAATACAACCATAGAATTTGCATTGAAATGACAGTTGGCAGCTGATAACTTACGCAGGTACGACTCGTAGGACGACCTATAAGTCGCCTATGAGTCATAGTCAGGGTCTCATATCAGGTTTTGGGCATCGTGTACTATGTTGGTACGACCCATAGGTATGAGTCGTTGCTTAAACTATGACTCGTATGTTTGTCTCGTAGTCTTGGTCTTTAGTTTTTGGTCCAACATCTTGGCTCTCTGATTCTAGCTACGAGTCCACCTATACCAGTCATACTGTGACTTACAACTCATATGATGGGCTCATAAGGGTGACCTCCACTTAGCAGATTTTTGAATTTTGGTCTTTGATTCTTGCTACGATATCACCCTACGACTTGTAGGGTGAGCCACGACTTGTAAGTGGGCTCGTAACGCCTATGCTTTAGCAAAATCTGCAGCATTTCTTCAAAATCATGCCAACCTAACTTTTTTGCAAAATTAACACAAAAATACATCAAAACACAAAAAAGTCACTTTAAGAACTAACAAAATCCCTTGTTTCAGGCACCAAATATGTTGTACTTTGGCAGCACATCAGGTGTCAAGGTGAAAGGAACCTATGAAAGAGACTCCTATGCCTTAGCTTTAGAGTTAAACTTGATGAAGATTGGAGATGGAGACTTGAAACTTGAAAGGAAATCCTTAGATCCGAAGAGGATTTTGATACTTGAGTTTAGGAGTAAAATATTGGCTAAGCATTTGAATGAGTATTGGGGAATGTTTAGAATGATATAAGGGTGAAAAATGGTTGAGTATAGGCATCTTCATGTTTGGGAATACTTAGGCCCAAGAAATAAAAGTCTTGGACCAAAGGCAAAACTTACTAAATTTTTACACTAGTGCACGCCATTGGTGCGTCATGCTAGGGGCGTGCAAATCTCTCTGGAAATCGTCACTTAGAAAATCAAAATTGCTAATCATTTGCTCTTAAATTATGGTTAGACCTATTTTCCACTCAAAATGACTTACTGAATAAGAATATGAAGTCAAATTTTCGATATTGCGCACAGATTTTGAGATATATGGAAATTACAATTTCTGGCACTTCTAAGGCACATTTTCAGGCACTTTTTGGGGTCGTTACTATATCTCCCCTTGGGAACATTCTTCCCTCAATTTCAAGGAGACGTATATGAGAGATGCAAACATGACAAATTTCAGCCTATGTAAAGATGCAAAAATGCACTTAAACATCATTTCAAAATCTCATCATAAGTGTAAAATCATCACAAACTTAGTCAATTTAAACATGAACATATGCAATGACATGAGGGCTGAACTTAATACTTGAGATCACATAAAGGAGTTAGATCAATACCTTAAGCTTGAGTACAGTGGAAAAGGTAAGGATATCGCTTTTGCATGTCCGCTTTGGCCTCCCAAGTAGCACTTTCAACTTGTTGATTCCTCCAAAGGACCTTAACGTATGCGACCTCTTTGTTTCTCAATCTCTTCACTTGCCTATCCAATATTTGAATGGGAACCTCTTCATAGGTCACACATTTCCTCACCATGGACACATGAAACACCGGATGGGCTAAATCTATTTCTCTAGGCAATTCCAACTCATAAGATACCTTGCCAACCCTTCTCATCACTCTCTAAGGACCCACATATCTGATAAGGGGGGATAAAAATGGGTTGAGTATCGGGGAGGAGGTCTATGCTAAAGTCTATTTCCCTTTCGAAAGGAACACTGGGAAGGTCATTAGAGAAGCCTTCCCTTCTTACCAAATCAGAGTACACCCTTCATGTTTGACACCTTTAAGTAAACCAAATCACCAACTTGGAATTCAGGATCCCTTCTCCTCACATCAGTATAGGACTTTTGGCAACTTTGAGCCGTCTTGAATCTTTCTTTAATCATCCTAACCTTCTCAAGAGCCTCCATAACCAAATCTGGTCCCAACAAAGCTACCTCACCAACCTCAAACCACCCAATTAGTGATCTACAATGTCTCCCATAGAGAGCCTCAAAAGGAGCCATACCGATGCTAGAATGATAACTATTGTTATAGGAAAACTCAATAAAGGAATATGATCATCCCAACTACCTTTAAGCTCCAACACACATGCTCAAGAATATACTCAATGATTTGGATGGTTCTTTCAGCTCGGCCATCCGTTTAAGGGTTGAAGGCTGTAGAAAGCATAACTCTAGTACCAAGACCATTTTGAAAGGACCTCCAAAAGTGTGAAGTGAATTGTGCACCATAATCCAATATGATGGACAAAAGAACCCTATGCAACCTTACCAAGTCATGAATGTACAACCTTGGATAATTTTCAGCCCCATAGGTGGTTTTAATCGATAGAAAGAGAGCCAATTTTGTCATCCTATCAACCACCCAAATGGAATCAAAACCTCTTCTAGTCTTGGGCAATCCAACCACAAAATGTATATTAATAACCTCCCACTTCCAAGTAGGAATATCAATGTCTTGGGTTAGGCCACCCGGCCTTTT
>DF359379.1:47022-77741 GCA_000787875.1 Solanum virginianum
GGTTAGGCCACCCGGCCTTTGATGTTCAGCTTTGACTTGTTGACAACTATGACAATCGAAAACGAACTTGGCAATGTCCCTCTTCATGCCTCCCCACCAATACACATCTCTCAAGTCTCTATACATTTTTGTGGAACCGGGGTGGATAGAATAAGAAGAGTTATTAGCCTCATCCAGGATCTTTTCTATCAAACCATCAACACACAGTACACAAAACCTACCTTGGAACCTAAGGGCACCATCTCCCCCTTGGGAGTAAAACCTTCACCTTGCCCTCTTTCCCCAAGGCCTTCAATTCCAACAAGGAGGGATCAAGATCTAGTTTTTCTATTACCTCATGAATCAAGGAAGACCTTGAACCATCAACAACAATAATACCCCTATTACCAACCTCTTCCATCCTAACTCACAATCTAGCCAATCAGTGCACCTCCCTAGCTATCTCCTTATCACCTCAATCAACAAGAGCTAGGCTACCCATAGACACCCTACTCAAAGCATCTACCAGCATATATGCCTTACTAGGATGATAATGTATACTCATATCATAGTCCATAAGAAGTTCTGACCATGTCCTTTGCCTCAAGTTAAGATCCTTTTGAGTAAAGGCATATTGTAGGCTCTTATGATTGGTGAACACATCACCATGTACCCCATATAAGTAATGATGCCAAATCTTTAATGCAAACACAATGGTAGCTAACTCAAGATCATGGGTAGGGTAATTCTTTTTATGCACTTTGAGTTCTCTAGAAGCATAGTCTATAATCTTACTATTTTGCATCAACACACAACCAAAACCAACCCTTGAAGCAGCACAATACATAATAAAACTCTCAGGCCCATCAGGTAGTGACAATATAGGAGTGGACACAATCTTATCTTTCAATGTTTGGAAACTCCTTTTACATTCATTAGACCACACAAATTTGGCCTTCTTTTGAGTCAATTTTGTCATAGGGGAAGCAATAGAAGAAAACCCATTCACAAACCTCCGATAATAGCCCGCTAGTCCCAAGAAACTCCTAATGTCCGATGGGGTTAACGGTCTAGGCCAATTTTTGATCACATTGGTCTTTTTAGGATCTACCTTTATATCATCCCTCGACACCACATGTCCTAGGAAGGTAACTTCCCTCAACCAAAATTCACACTTTTCATATTTAGCACACAATTTCTCCTCCCTCAATCTTTGCAACACAACCCTCAAATGAGCCTTATGCTCATCCTTACCTCGAGAATAGATCAAAATATCATCAATGAAGGCCACAACAAAGGAATCAAGGTAAGGTTTAAAGACCCTATTAATTAGGTCCATAAATGACCCATATGCTCCTCCCTACTATGTGAATAGATCAATATATCATCAATGAAGACCACAACAAAGGCATTAGGTCCATGAAGATGGCCGGTGCTTTAGTCAACCCAAAAGACATCACAATAAACTTATAATGCTCATATCTAGTCTAGAAGGCCATCTTAGGAATATCACACTCCCTCACTTTCACTTGATGATACCAAGACACAAGATTAATCTTAAAGAATTGGCTAGCCCCTTGCAATTGGTCAAACAAATCATCAATCCTTGGAAGAGGATACCTATTCTTGATGGTGACCCTATTGAGTTGCCGGTAGTCAATACACATCCTAAGGGATCCATCTTTCTTTATCACAAACAATATCGAGGCAACCTAAGGTGATTGGCTAGGTCTAATAAATCACTTCTCCAACAAGTCCCTCAATTGTTCCTTCAACTCCGCCAGGGCTATACGATAAGGGGGGATAAAAATGGGTTGAGTATCGGGGAGGAGGTCTATGCTAAAGTCTATTTCCCTTTCGAAAGGAACACTGGGAAGGTCATTAGAGAAGAGATCAAGAAACTCATTTACAACTGAAACCAACTCTATCGAAAGGACTTTAGACTCCACATCCCTAACCCTCACAAGATGGTAAAGACACTACGGGCTTTAATGCAAGAGATAAATCTACCCTTGACCACCACATCTTGGTTTCCCACTCAAGGGCGGGTTCTTTTAGAAATTGGAACTTGACCCTAAAGGTTCTACAATCAATAGAAGCATAGTATGCATGCAACCAACCCATCCAAAGAATAATATCAAAATCAACTATGTCTAACTCAACAAGATGACAAGGCAAGATTTTATGCAAAATGCAAATAGGATAACTTCAATAAACTTTCCTAGCAATAATAGATGTACCGATAGGAGTAAAACCTCATATGACTCATGGAACAACTCGAGATCAGCACAAAACTTTTGGGCAACAAAGGAGGTAACAAAAGAAAGAGTGGCCCAGAGATCAATCAATGCATACATATCAAAGTCAAAGATTTTCAACATACCGGTAACAACATCAGAGATATCATCAACCCCTTGCCTCCCATGCAAAGCATAGAACTGGTTGTGCCTTGTGGAACTATCTTATCGGTCGCCTCTCCCCAATGGGACTGCATTAGTACCTTGTGGACGAACCTACTTGCCCTTTTTGTGGTTTTGAGGGCAGTCTATCACCTTACACCCCAACTCCCCACAACCATAACAAGCACTGGTATTCTTCAAACATGGGTTACTATGACCCTTACCACACTTAGAACATACATCAATAGGAGCCATACCCCTAACACCTTAGGCCCTTGGAAGATTATTTGCATCCCTCTTATCAAATACATGAGTAGGCCTTTGTCCTTGATGGGACTGTCCACTCCTTTGGAACTTACCCTCAAAACGGGCCCTCTTGGCTTCATGGACCCTTCTCATCCTCAATTTTTGCCCTTCTATTTGCTCGGTATAGGTCATCAAACCTAACAAGTCCATGTAACTAATCAACATGGCGGACTAGCATTCTTCACTTAGTCAGAAACACCCACCACAAATATGTTCATCCTAGATCTCGAGTCTGCCACCAAATGTGGAGCATACTTAGAGAGTTGGGTAAACTTGAGGGCATACTCCCTCACACTCATAGACCCTTGTCTCAAATTCATAAATTTCACCAACTTAGCTTCCCTAAGTTCAAGAGGGAAGAACCGATTAAGGAAGGCCACCTTGAACTCCTTCCAAACCACCACATACTTGACTCCTTTTTCCTCCTTCCATTGGTTGTACCATATCTATGCTACCCCTTTGAGTTGGTCAGCCGCCAACTCCACTTTATCATCCGTCCTTATACCCATGATGGAAAAAATTTTGTAGACCTTATCAATGAACTCTTGAGGGTCCTCACTTGCCTTTGACCCATGGAATTTTGGGGGATTCATTCTCATAAAGTCTCTCACCCGAGAAGTCGGTGTAGGAGCATGGGGGGCTTGGTCCCCTTGGTTGGCTTGATTACACACTATTAGTGCAAGCAAGGTAAGAGCATCCCTAAGCTCTCCATTGGCCGGTTGCTTCTCAGGTGTATGGGCTCGTCTTTCCCTCGTATTAGGCATGATCTAGCATAGTAAAGAATAATCATTAGGGAGAAAGCTTACTTCAACTCTATAGCACGAATTATAACATGAAGAAGGGAAACATTTCCTAAAATATCTAATAGCCTCCTACTCATAGTTGTGGTGCACAACAGAACCTTGAATAAGACTCTAATCAACGCAGTGTGTTGGACTCCGAGGATCTAACAACCTAGTGCTCTAATAGCACCTTTGTCACGACCCAAGCCTAAGGCTAAATGTGACAAGCGAATGGGAAACCCCAAATAAGCCTCATAGCATATCATTACACATCCTTAGTCGCGGAAGCAACTAGGATGATAATAAGAGATAAACGTAAATAAAGGAAATAAGGACTAAGGGTAACTTTCATATAATAAACATCAAGAGTCAATAGAGTCAAACTCAGAGCATAGATACACATCATGTCCAATAACACCTCTATATCATAGATAAAAGTGGGGGCCAAGACAAAGCACCCTCATGGTTAACACAAAAGTCAAGAGAGAAAGTCTTAATACATAGCAAGAGATCATGAGTAACATTCCCGGAATGGAGGACTCACCAACAAATTGATATAAGTCATAGTAGCCACGTGGAAGAGGATAATCAAGTGGTACATGGTTTCCTACATGGTGAAATCATGTAGGCATAGAGTATACGTTAGTAAGTTTGAATATACTAAGTATGTAGGATGCAATGCAATAAGAGGTAGACATCATAGGCAAAATGCATAATCATAAGCAATGAATAGCATACTAAGAATATGGCATGTATAAATGATGCTTAAAGTAAAACCATGCTTATATAGATCATAATATGAGTGTAAGGAGTTACTATTATAGTGCAATCCGAAGCCTACCACCCCCTTGGATAGGCACATGAGGTACGAACCCCTTCATGAGATTGATGGAGTATAAACCCCCCACTGAGGTTGACGATGTACCAACCCCCATCAAGGTTGACCAAGGTACCCACCCCTCAATTGGTTACCCAGGCCTACAACTCCCTGAGCTAGGCTTAGTCATCCCCAACACTTTATAGAAATAGTATCATATATGTATGTGTATATATATATACACACTCCTTTCATCATCATATAGATACATTTCTTTTCATCATTATCCCATCATCATTTCATCATCATATAGTCATTCAACTCATAAGACATATATTAGACCGTCAATTCCTCAAGAATCCATAACTAGACATTTTATCAAATACTTAAAGGGTGTGTAATGCTGTAAAAACATGCAATTCAAGAGTAAAGCTCAAGAAATCATAATCCAGACATTTTATCAAACACTTGGCGGATGTATAGTTCTAGTGTAAAACCATGGAATACAAGAGTGAAATCATGCTAGAAAAATCAGTGTAAATCCATCAATAGATACTTGGTAACACCCTCAACCAATACACATCAATATCCTTCATCAATTCTCACAATAGACCTTAGATTCATAGCTCCAAACAAAGTAAAACAATCACAATTTCATAAACGCTAACATAGTCTGTAGTGATTTTCATAATAGTTCAGAACAATGAATAAATCAACTTCAAATCATGCAATTTTGAGTAAAAGGAGCTTAGGTATCATGGGTAAAAGAAATCCATGAAAGAAACCCACATACCTTAGCATTGGAGATGAACTTGATGAAGATTAGAGATGGAGACTTGAAGCTTGAGAGAAATTCCTTAGATCTGGAGAGCATTTTAAGACTTGAGCTTAGGAGTAAAATATTGGCTATATGTTTGGATGAGTATTGGGGAATGTTAGAATGATATGGGGTCGTTACATTACATTTTTTTGGAAAACAAAATTTTGAAATGGTTGCTCTAAAATCGGGGTTAGACTCATCTCCTACTCAACTTTGCCCCCTAATCACGAATATGAAGTCGAATTTTGAGATATATGAAAATTACGATTATGATCATTTTCGAGGAATATTTTTGGACACTTTTTGGATTCATTTTAGAACTTCTACATTTAGAAAAGAGATGAAGGTGGACCTCTTCAGGACTCCCTTATATATCTAATCTACTATTAGGCCGTCCCAGTCAATATCATAGCCCATAATGATGTTAACAACCAATAATGAATGATCCGGGGTTAAAGTATTATAAGCATGGGCCAGCTTATCCGAGAATGAACTATAGCTCACCAAAACTTTTAGGTGAAGTAGAGTGATGCCTTCACAATTGATGTTGATATAGCAATACTAGTTAGGTTCCTGGCCCCACTCTATAATGTTCTCGGAGATACATCTCATAAGTACACTCTTTTAGGTTGCATCTCTCATCAAAGCCCCAGTCCCTGGTCTACCTTAGTTAATAATAATACTCAGTTGTAGTCCAGGAGGCCTGATACTCGAGACCAAATAGAAATCAATAGATGGTGGCATTGGATATGTCGATCGGAACTCCTCTTATCGTTGTCTTTATAATGTCAGGCTGAGGAAGGTATCTCTTCCCCTTCAGAGTTGACTCCATGATGGTGCAGTGTATGATACATAGAACACTCAAACAAGTGTCTGGGAGTACTTCCCCGATAGTGCTACCAACCATTTGAGATGATATCGGCTATTGTGTCGCAGAGTGTAGGAGTGCTATTAAGCTTCGATGTCACTAGCCTTGGCTCCTCAAACATAGTTTGGCCTATTGACCCATTTCATTAGTCTTGATGTCCTCTCGATACATGTCATGCATACATCAGACACACTAACAACTCCTTAATGTATCTACCAGGGCCAGAGGTACTTGAGGTGTTGAAGTAGACTCAGACCTGGACTCATCTCTTGTGTCAAAGACCTCTCCATCATTTGAACATGCTCGAGACTTCTTTTCTGATTCTGTTATATGCACAAAGCTACCTTGCTCGGTGTCTGCCTCATCAGACTGGGGAATGATGTTGCTCAACCCTGCTACTCAAATAAAGCATAGGCAATTATTATCAGCATAATAACCAAACTTTAAAGGTTGTGGTCAATCCCACATTGAATCTTTATTCAAGGCAAAAGTGACTCGTTGGGCCAAGTTATTATAGGATTGAGGTATTGGAATAATCAAAATAATGATTCAACTAAAAAAGATCTAAATATCAATTTAAATAGAAATTAAGGGAAGATGTTGAGGATGTTCAGATATAGGAATCGATCTACCAGTTAGGTCTAGATATTTGACAAAATAAGTTGATGTTGAGTGAATAGACTAGGTTGCTTGTAACCCGTATAATCTATGTACAAGGGTGTTTCACATTAATAAACTAAGAAATCATACGTGGACTACCGAGGACATGCTAGGACTATAAAGTCTCAGCAAAACCCCTAATACCTTGGCCATTCAATGTTTATGGATTTCAACTAAAACCCCAAGAGATTTCCAGCCATTATATCCATTCCACACTCTAATCGTTTCGGCTGAAACATCAATCAGAGATCTAAAGTAAAACCTCAAGTTTGCAACCTTGAAATTATAGATTAAACACAAGAATGGATATAAATTCACTCAAATCAACTATAGATAAGTCAAAATATCAAAGACCCAATAAATAAATCAAAGACTCATATCAAGAGCAAAACCCCAAACATAGGGGTTTTAGCCACACATGATAGAAATTAAAGATTTCATACAAAACATAGTAGCAACCGTCATTGCTAACAATATTAAATACATATTAGTTGATTATGACCAGCCTATCTTTTTAAATTTAATCTCTAAAAGTTTCAAAACCTTATCTCCCCTTTGTACTCTAAGAGGAAAATTCTATGTACTACTAGTATAAACTAATTATTATGATATGGTATGAAATTATATGTGCAATGTCATTTCTAAAATTGCATACATACTCTGTGCAAATGTATGAAAATTTTTGCTGCAAAATGCCATTTGACAATCAAGGCCAACCATCGCCGAGTACACTGGTGATGCATCGAATGTGCACTTGATCACTTTCTTATGCATCCTCATAAGGTTTAATCTTCTACAACATTAGTCAATGACTTTTTGTTCTCCCAAGCCAATTTGGTGATGCACCAAAATATCTATCATATCGCCTTTCTATTAGTGTTTTGGGGCTTTGAGTGCTGCAACTTTAGCTAATGTCTTGTGTTATTCGATGGTGCGTCGAACATGCTTTCTGATATCTAATCTGACCGCCCTTCTTGACTTGACCAGGATCCTTGGTTGCTACAATAATAGGTGATCACCCTGAGTGTTCGAACGATCACCATGTATGTTAGCAATACCATTTCTCTCTGCCTTTCTTCATCTTTGCTCCCTTTCCAAGATTTCACCAAGTATCATCCAATTGCGCACATTTAGTCCTATTTCCTGTCATAACACATGCATATTGTTAGAAATTTGAATTAATAGCACACTAAGGGCAATGATTCTTTGCAATCTAGCCCCAAAATGACTCTGAAATATGGACTCATCAACATGCCTAACTTAAGCCTTTGCTTGCCCTGAAGCAAATCAAACATCAACCTATCTAATTCAGAGCTTGCAAACAGTGCCACAAGGAGCAACACATACATCTTTAGCTTTTTCATATCTTCTCAAACTTCCACAAACCACTTATGTGACTTTGAAGCATCGAGAGATGATTAAGGAGTAATCAAAACATGGCTATGCTCATAATTTCTCGTATAGCTGCTAATAACTACCTAAAAGCATCACCATTTTCCCTTATTCCAAAAAAGGTCCTGAATACTCAAGATTATGACATTTCTTTCAAAGGATCTCTTCAACTCTCACTCTCTCAAATACAAAAATAGCATGTAAGTTTCAACCCATAGGCTTACCCCTATCCTCAATCTGAGTTCACTTGGCATTTCTTCTAGACTAGGATCCCAAAGTACTTAGTTATGACAGTAATATAAGGTAAAGGTTGGGTATGTTAGCATATGGTCAATGGTGACTTATCCCTCCTTAAAGTCTAGATGTTATTTTCAAGCTTAATAGTTCTTTTGGTCCCATTTTCATCTTTCTCCTTTTTGACATCTCTTTTACTTTTCGTTTATCATCCTAAGTGTCTCCCTTTTAATCTCTTTTTCATAAGAAAATTTTATTTATTGGAGGGTCCTCAATTTCAAGAATTGTTTATCAAATTTTTCTTTCCATTCATTTCTAGGACTCCTCGATGTCTTTATTTCATTCTTGACCTTTGTTTTCCAACTCTTTCATAGGAGACACCCTTTTATTTCTACTAACACCCCAAACATAGTCTTTGGCATTTCTCAACATTTCAAGCTCAATAGGGAATTGATAGGAAACAAAAAGAATTGTCTTTCTCAAACATGATTCAAGGTTACAAGGTTGCCAAAAAAGGGATCAAGGCTAAAAAGGACTTCACTAAGGATTCATTTCACAGTCAAGGGATGTCACTATGGTCAACTGGACTAACGGAAAAAAAGAAGGCCTAAAGTTCTCTCCTAATTTGGAATTAACCAACTTTCTCTTCACAACAAATCAGGTAAGTTCTAGATATAGCAAAACAAGCATCTCAACAAAATAACTAATCCCACATTGGCAAAATGGCTTTGCATTAAAACAATAGCAGCACACTTGTAATTTTTCAGTCATCGCATATCTAAGCTCAATTGCTCACATAGTAAACTCAAGATTTCTAAAATCCATTGATCGATTGATTTATCCAGAAAATACTAATTATTGAGTATATGTGCCTCATTCATGGCACCACCCAAATCAAAGATATGGAATGTCAATGCTCGGATTGCTAAAGACTAGAGATACAATATTAACATTTGCATGGCTTGTCATCTATGCACGGGGTTCGTAAAAAATAAAAATTCAAGGATATAATTTGCACATTCATTCAATCAAAAAGAAAGAAAAGCAAAAATAAACACTACTCTATTACAACCCAAATTAAAAGTTATTTATAACCCAAATTAAAAGTTATTTACAACTCAAAATGTTAAAAATTGTCTAAATATCCATCAATGTATTAACATCAAAATAAAACACCATTGTCTCATCCAAAATAAAAATGTATCAGTAATCCAAAAGATAGGGAATTCCTCAAGCTCACAATTTCACAAAAGAATAAACATTACTCTTAATGTGCAAGGGACAACAAAGAGAAAGCATAAGAGAAAGTAGTGAGCATGAAAATCCCCCTATCATCTCAATCTTGTTGTGGTGGTGGTGGAGCTAGAGCAATGGTTATGCGGGCATCAATGCCCTTATTTATAGATGTGTTCTCAAGATCAATCTTAGGCCTCACAGGCTCAAGTTCACTCACACCAAATGTGCCTACTAAGGACTGGTCAAGAATAGATGTCGCTTTCACTATATGAACGATCTCGCTCTCCAAAAAGTCTAGCTCATCCTGGTCCTCTTGACTCTACTCCATTCCCAATGTCTTATTATCAGTCTCCATGGTGCTTACCTCCTAGTTTTCTTCACCACCATCGCCTAGAACCTTCACAATCAACCCCTTCTTGGGATCACAGCCTCATCCACCTTGAGTGGTGGATCTTCTAGCCTATCAAACAATGTACTCAAACCAGCATACCAGAGGGCTGTCACCTCTATCTCAACACATCAAGATCAGTTTTAAAAGTTGATATGTCTACAATTCCAGCAGTTGCCTTCTAAACCTCTACAACTCTATTTTTGAAGCTTGCCAACTCCTTCCCATGGTGATCAATCATAGACACGAGCCTATCTATCCTCAACTTATGAGCTTCTACAAATTCTTGCTATTTTGCCTCAACCTCAACTATAGCCTCAAACCCTTAGCTATAGCTGCCTCGACAAACTTAAGCATAGATGACACAACTCTAGTGGCCCGAAGATCAGCTATTTTGGCTAGCTATCTAAATGCAAGAATAGTTTCCCTGGTGAGTGTGTATTAGTCTTCTGTGGCCTCTATCTCTGCGGATGGAGTCGGAGCAGAAGATAAGTATAAAGTATGAGCGAAAGATGGTATACTTGCCTTAGTGCCTAGCTTTGCAGCACCAGACTCAAGGGCCTCAACATCTACAACTGGCATTTTGTCAGCTAACTTTTTCCTACCCCTATCCTCTTCATCTCTCAAATACTCATCCTCAATCCTTCGGATGTCATTGGATATCGATGGAGTTACCTCCATGTTGATCATTTTATTCCTTGGAACTCTATCCCTCTGAACTATGTTGGGGTTTCGTTCATTGGATATCGATGGAGTTACCTCCATGTTGATCATTTTATTCCTTGGAACTCTATCCCTTTTGCACAATGCGATATTGAGGCTGGGAAATAGCAGTGAGGTCTGGACTTGCTTTGCCCTCGTGAGGATTTTAGGGACAATGATAGCACCAAGATTCAGTTTTCGGAACTCCATAGTAATCCCAACCAATGTCGGTTTAGCCTGTTGAAGCACATATTCATTTTGTGATAGCATCAAACTGCTGTTGATAAAACCAAACTAGAACTATGCTGGTATGTTTAGCTCTTTCTTCTCAATAACTGCTCCTTCCTTCAACCACAAGGGAGCTGGAATTCTAATTAGTAGGGTTAACCAAGCTTTGATATCCTTAAAAGTTTGGAGCTGCACAAGGTCTTTCAAGTAGCTTCAACTCTGTAATATGCCATCTAGTATATCATTAATTTCAGCCTCTCCGCATGGGACCTACACAACTCAAACATCTACAACATCAAGAGGTTATAACACAATCAACACCCTTCTTTGGCTCTTGGGAAGGACTTGGCCATAAGCTTTATAGAACACTCACATCAGACTAGCCGCATATATGTCCAGGGGTTTGGTAAAGCTTTAAAATTTATGGAATTATTGGACTTCCCAAACTTCTAGGTATCGATCAATTACTCCCTTTGTTAACTATTTTTCCTTTAGAATTGTCATGTGCCCTTCAGCCCTGAGCCTAGTTAGGAACTTTAGAGTTGTGGTTTCTTGAGTTCTCTGTGAGAACTGTGAGATGGAGTCATGTATAAGGGCGGCAACGGACCGGACCGATAAAAAATGACCAATTTTACTCGAACCAAAATCAGTACCGATTTCGTCAAACCCCTTAAAATTCTGGAACTGGGTCTACTGGATTTTTAAGGGAGTTCCGGCCCAATCCCATAGTTACCAGGTTGGAACTAATCGGATTGGTACCGGAACCAGACCCTTACCATTTCTTTTAAAAAAAATGTTACGTGATATTATATATATTTTTAATACTATTTAAATATTCATTATAGTATTACTATATAAAGTTATCAACTTTTAATAATATAATTATTTTAAAAAGTTATAAAATAATAGAAACTTTAACTTTCAACTTTGAATTTGAATTTTGAACCTTGAAACTTGAAAATTGTACGTTGTAACTTAAAACTTATAAGTTATAAGTTTAATAAGAAATTATAACTTACAACTACAAGTTATATAAGTCTAAGAAATTTCTAATTTTTTTTTAATGTTAAGTTATTAACTTGTATTATATAAATAATTTCTTATATTACTAACTTATTATTACTAATAATAAGTTATTAACTTTTAATAATATAATTATTCTAAAAAGTTATAAAATAATAAAAACTTTATTCTTTAAAATTTGAATTTGAATTTTGAAATTTGAAACTTGAAAATTGTAAGCTATAACTTAAAAGTTAAAACTTATAAGTTTAATTAGTAATTATAACTTAAAAGTTACAACTACAAGTTATAAAAGTTTAAGAAATTTCTAATTTTTTTTAATGTTAAGTTATTAACTTGTATTATATATATTTATTATTTTATAATTTTTTAATGTTAAGTTATGAACTTGTATTATATAAATTATTTCTTATATTTACTAATTTATTATTACTATAAAAAGTTATAAAATAATTATGAAACGACCCTAAAAAAAGCGTCCGAATTCGTAAATTTCATATATCTCAAAATTTGTGCATGATATTGAAAATCTGACTTTATATTTTTGTTCAAGGGGCAAAATTGAGTGGGAGATGGGTCTAACCCCGATTTTAGAGCAAACAAATCACAATTTCAATTTTCCAAGAATGCGATTTCCACTGAGGATTTGCGCCTCAGTGTTAAATTTGCCCAGTTTTTGTATTCCGATCCAAGGCCTTTGGGTCTTGGGCCTAAGCCTCCCCATGCATAAAAATACCTATATTTAGCCATGTTTGACCTTCATATCATATAAGACATTTCCCATAACCCTCTCTAACACTTAGACTAATATTTCACCCAAAAATCAAGTGACAAATCTCATTCCAGATCTTAGGGAAATCACTCAAGCTTCAAGTCTCCAATCAAACTATCAAGGAATTCTTCAAGGTTAAGGTATATGGATTTCAACCATTGGGTCCTTTCACCCATGATGCCCAAACTTCCTTTTTACCTAAATTTTATATTTCTAAGTGATTTACTTATGGGTTTTATTTACTATTAATTTGACTATGAACTATGTTGGGGTTTCGTAAGTGTGATTGTTTGAGAAGGTTTTGAGCTATGAATATAATATCTATTTTGAGATTTGATGAAGGGTTTCAATGTATATTGAATGAGGGTATTAACAAGTGTTGGTGGGTTGATTTACCTCAAGCTTTCTTACACGATTTCACTCTTGAATTGCATGGTTTTACACTAGTATTGCACACCCACCAAGTGTTTGATAAAATGTCTTGTTAAGGACTATTGAGTTATTGATGATCTATTGCATGGATTATGAGTCAAGTGGCTTATGATGATGAAAGAAGTGTACATATGTGTGTTTAAATCATGTAAAGCATCTATGACATTGCATGTGAATTGTTGGGCTCTCACGTTTGTTGTGTTCTTTGGAAAATTGAGGAGTTCTTTCTTGATACTTGAATGTGATGGTTTGATGATCTAATAGATATCCCTACCTAAAAGATTATATCGTAAAGTGGGGATAATGTAACGCCCTTATTATTAAATAATATATTCACTTTCAAAAAGGTATTCCCTCAAGATAAAATCAACCCCTACTTCACAACTCTTTGACTTGAGTTTGTGTCATTAATGAAATTGGTTTCTTGAATCGTAGAAAAGAATGAGGGTGGGGTTTGTTTTAGTGCAATTTATTTACTTTTATGTAATTATACATAAAACAAGCCTTAATAATAATTATAATGTGTGACCAAAATAAATAAGAAGTGAAAAAGGAAAAAGTTGGGTAGCCACCTTATTGGACAATTTTTCTTTTAATATGCTTTTGACATAAAATATATTTTCCCCAAAGTAAGTCTGTTTAATGACCATATTAAACATTATTACCTCTCTCATGACCTTATATTTGATAAAAATACATGAAATAAATCAGTTCCTTGGAACAAATTTGAGAAATCCCCTATCCTTTGGTAAGTGGTTTAATTCTGTCTTTAAATTATATAGTGTGTAATAATTGTGGAATATCTTGTTATATATAGCTGTCTTTTTAGTGTGTAAACATGTGTTGGAAAGATAATTCACATCCTACAACTTTTATGCTTATGTAAAACTCTGAATCTACTTGTATGGTATCGAAAGAAAGCATGGAACACAATAAAAGTTCTAGCTAGTTTTCTACCTGAGAAGTCTTCTATGTAATATTATTAGTATTTTAATAACATCTTAATGTGTGAGCTATAATTTGTAATGCTTATTAGTTCTTTGCAAACCCAAGACATGTATCTACAACTCGTATAGCCATATTGGGACCTAATGTGGTAGTTATGGATTCAAAACAGTGCACACAAGTCAGGACAAGTTCTGTCCACAGTTTTGACATAAAAATCCCTAGGGGTGTACTGTTAGTGTTTCGATCATAAATACTTATACAAAGAGTATTCTGAAGTGATTCTTCATCATTTGCAACCTATATTCATATACCTACAATTCTAATCCAGACTAGAAAGCCTAGTTTTGTCCATTTACCAATGCAAAATCAAGCTGCATTACAAGGCAGTAAAACTACCGAGAAGAACGTGATTTGCAAAAACAGGACTCAGTTTTGGCATTTATCTTATTAGTTGATACAAGTTAAAAGTGCTAAATATTAAATGAGAATGTAAATGAGTATTAAAATGCTCACACTCTTATACAATCTTAAGAAAATTGATTAAAAAAACAAATGTCATATTGATCCACAACTTAAAATCGGTAGGGTCAGTTGCATGCCAAAACGTTCAGGTTCGTGTAAAAACTTGTTCTTGTACCTTTGTTAACTACTGATACATTTAAATAATATCTTGGTATCTCACCTATGTTCTTGTCATTTTATCTGGTTGTGTTGAGATATATTAGGACTTGCAAGGAACTTGTTTAATTCACCCATTTAGACGAATTGCCCGATCACTTGACATCCGAGTGAACTTTGTCCTTCTTGAGGCTATGACCTTATCAACAATGGCATGCCTATTGTTCGGATCAATTGCCACCTTGATTGTGAATTTTTGGTCCATCCTAAGTGCGGATGCAGTCCAATTTATGTATGAACTAGAAAGTCACTCTTAGTATGGTTCTTGGTTCTCTTGATAATTTTCACCCTTCTTGATACAGAGCTTCGGTCCTTCTTGATACTTTATTATGTTTGGTGTGACAATATGACTTACATACTGCGTGAAACTTGTCATTCCAATGTCATGTTAAAATTGTTCCAGGAACCCTTGATACTTAGATTTTTAAATATCCTACTGGATATTATTGATGTATTTGTTCACTTCGTCTATTTACCATATTCCAATTGTGTTTCCCTTTGACATAAAAGGGTAAATTAAGGAATTTAATGTTCTCAGCTTTTAGCTTTTACACCACTAAGCTTTATGCTTAGCGATAGTTGTTTCTATCGTAATGAGTACCCAAGATGATGCTTGAGGATGGCCATTGAAGATAAATTTTGGGAGCAATGCAGAAAATCACATTTGCATCTAGATATATGTATTGTAGTAGTTTTGGTACATGTAAATGATTCTCCTATTGCATATGTATGTATAAATTTGAAAGGCTAATGTAAATGATGGAACCATTGGTTGTATCTTTAAGTATTGGCTTGTTTATTTAAATTTAAGTCGGCGAGCTTTTCTGTAATAAAATACCAATTATGTTAAGATGATTGTATGAAATGAAACTAGTAAATTTTATGTCCTTGCATTTTAACATCGATAATAATTTTCAGCATGCTACAATAGGTTAAGATGATTGAATGAAATGTAAACTAGTAAATTTTATGTCCTTGTATTTTAATATCGGTAATACTTTTCAGCGTGCTACAACAGTTTTGGGCAATATATAAATATCTCACAATATAGTAGTTTAAATTACTTGCAAGGTACTCATGCCAAAAACTTGAGCTAGAATCAACTGCATAACCTTCAGAACAAAATCCTATATCTTTAAATATTTTGAATTCATTATTTAACTATGATTAATAGGTCACGTGTTAAATTATTCATATATTGGTAAGTGGTACGTAAGCCTAGAATATCAAAAGTAGCATCCTCCCGCGAGTGTTGCCACAAGTGTTTGTATCAGGGCCCGACTTATGATTCTAGGACTTTTGATGTGAATAACTTGTATACTTGTCTATTTTGTAAAAGGTCCAAGCTCCGTTATTTGTTCATTTACATGATTAATACTATTTTAGTGCCGGTAAAGTGCATATGTATGTCCCTAATGCAATGTGATCTTCTCTTTTGAAGGATTTAAATTATGGCCTCCTCCTCTAATAGACCTATGGAAGAAGCACGAGAAGGATTAGATAACTTTTATTGCCAACCTCATCTACTAGAAAGGGTTGGCGAACATCTCTCAGATTAATATATTCCCCGCACTAGTGGTTTCGAAGTGGGAAACCAAGGTGTAAGACCTATCCCCATCCTCAGATGAGCCATAGTACTTAGGTTATGAATCCTGCTTTCCAACTAATGGCTAAATTCTTCCATCACATGGCTAAAACAATGGATGATCCTAATGGGATAAACTTCGAGAAAATGAGGAAAATGGGGGTAGAATTTGAAGGTTCTGTTAATCCCACTGGTGCTGAACAATGGCTTGAGCGCATGGAGAGGGCGTTTGAGCATTAGAGTGTTCAGATGTTGAAAATCTAAGTATGTTGTTTCACTATTACAAAAGAATGCTTATGATTGGTAGGTGAGTGTTCCAAATACCAAGGTAAAACCTCCAGTTCGTACTTGGAATTATTTTGTTAAGGAGTTTTTGTATGAAGTATGTTCCATCTGCCTACTGTGATGCTAAGAAAAAGGAGCTTCTAAGTTTGATGCGGTAGGGCATGTCCATTGCTGAATATTAAAAGGAGTTCTAAAGGCTTTCTCGTTATGCTAGAGATATTATTAAAGAAGAGAATGATAAGTGTAGGAGATTCGAAGACGGCTTAAATGATTCTATTGGAAAGAATGTGGCATTCTTGCAACATGAGAACTTGTGTAAATTAGTTTCTGCTGCTCTTACCTGGGAAAGACTTGATAAGGAAAAAGCTAGTTGTGAACAATGTGGGAAGAATCATTATGGTGTTTGCAGGAGAGCTTCTGGTGGATGTTTTAATGGCGGTACTTTTGATCATAAAGTAAAAGACTGTCCTAAACAGGTTCCATCCTTGTGCATTGAAAGCTCAGTTCAGAAACCTGCTACTATTCCTCCCTAAACTAATAGAGGTGCAAGACAAAAAAATCCAAGCAGCTGGAGCAAGTGGAGCAAATCAACCTAGTGGGCCAAAGGCTACGACAAAAGCTTATGCTATAAAAACAGAAAGATGATCAAGATGGCCAAGATGTGGTTGTTGGTAAATTTTACTTATTTGGTTTATGTGTGTTTACATTGTTTGATCCTGGTTCTACACATTCTTATATTTGTTCGTCCCTCATTCTTCCTAAAAATATGAAATTTGTGATGCTTGATTATGATGTGCTAGTTGAAAATCCCTTGGGCTACCAAGTTGTTTGTAATTGAATTTACCGAGCTTGTCCCTTCATGATCAAAGACCTAGTTTTCCCGGTGGATTTGATTAAAAATGTCCTTCAAAGATTTTGATGTTATTATTGGGATGGATTGGACTGTTGTCATAACTCAAGCCTAGGACCTAAATGTGACTAGCAAATGGGGAACCCAAAGAAAGCCCAAACAAGCCTCATACATATCATTACACATCCTTGGTCGCAGAAGCAATATAAAACATCATAAGAAACATGAACAAGGGGAAATAGGACTAAGGGAATGCTTTTATAAATGTCATAATCAAGAGTCTAGAGTAAAAGCTCATACATAAGTACAGAACATGTCTAACAAGCACCTCTAATACATAGATATAGCAGGGGCCAAGACAAGCTACCGAGATCACCGTCATAGTCAATAGAACATAAGGAAGTGTCTCAATACAAGGATAATAGTAACTTAGACCGAGGTCCCCGAAATAGAGGACTCACTAATAAGCTTGGAATAGCACTGTCTAGCCATATGGAGGAGGACGATGATCAACTAGGGCACCGATCCCTACATGGTGATATCATGTAGGTAAGAGTATGCATTAGTATGTTTGAATGAACTAAGTATGTGGGATGCAATGCAATAAGGGATATGCTTTAAGATTAACATGCATTACAATAGGCAATATGCATAATATAGAAAGATGACATGTATGATCTGGGGTTAGTGATGATGCCGCCCCATCACTTAGGTGGATGAGTATGAACCCCATCTCGGTTGGTGATTATGCTACCCTATCACATAGGTGGATGAGTATGAACCCCCATCTCAGTTGATGAGTATAAACCCCCATCTAGGTTGATGATGATGCCACTCCATCACTCTAGTGGAGATGAGTATTAACCCTATTCTAGGTTACCCAGGTTTTTGTCCCCCCGGATCAGGCATGGTCTAATGTAACACTTTATATAGAGTACATCATATGCATCAGCTCATTTCATCATCATATAGTTAATTAATCATATACGTAAGCTCTTGTCACCATCATAACATCATTCATATTATATCTAATGCTTTGGATCTTCATTTCCTCAAGAAACAATAGTCGAACATTTTATCAAACACCTAGGGGGTGTGTAATGAGGGTAAAAGAGCATGTAATTTAGAGATGAAATCATGCAGGAAAATCAAAGGTAAAACCTTAATCAGCACCTTGCAACACCCCTAACACATTCATATCAAAAACCCTTATCAAATCCAATATTAGATCCAAGATTTGTAGCTAAAAACATGCTAAAACAACCATACTAAAATCACTGTGCAGTAAGTTTCTCAATATACAAAACTCACATGTAAAATCAACTTTAAATCATGCAATATTAAGTAAAAGAGGGTTTAGGTACTATGGGTGAAAGGTCCCAATGGTTCAACACCACATACCTTAGCTTTTGTGAATTTCTTGAAGAAGACTTTAATGGATATTTGAAGCTTGGGTGAGATCCTTGAAGAAATCCTTGAGATTGGCCTTGAGTTTGGGACTTAAATTTAGGGTTAGAAATGAGTCTAAGTGTTCGGGGAAATATTGGGGAATGGTTAGGGTGATATGAGGTTGAAATAAGGCTAAGTATAGGTGAAAATACATTTGGAAAAACTTAGATCCAACAGTTAGAAAAATTTGGACGAACTAGGAAAAGACAGTGCAGAAATAATACCTCTCCGCACTGTGAAGAGGTCGCGGATGTCCAATGAAATTTGCACTAAGTGCAAATTTCATAATTTGATTCCTTTGTTTTAAAATAGAGGTCAGACCCTTGTCACCCTAATTTGGAGCCATTGAACAAGAATATGAAGTCGGATTTTTAAAATTCTAAATGAATTTTTAGATATATGGAAAACAAGTTTCTGGGTACTTCCAAGGTACATTTTTAGGAACTTTTTGGGGTCGTTACAACTGTAGATCAAAGCATGTGACTTTTAAGGACCCTGAATTTTCTCATATTATTGTAGAAGGTGAAAGATCATTGACATCTAATACTATTTTTATGGCCTTGGCAAGAAAGATGATCTGGCAAGGTTGTGATACGTATCTTGCTCCCATAGTTGATACACGCTTGGAGAGCCCTAGTCTTAAAGATATTCCTATTGTGTGGGACTTTCTAGAAGTCTTCCTAGAAAATCTTCCTGGGTTACCCCCGAAAAGGGAAGTTGAATTTCCAATTGAGCTTATTCCAGGATCTACTCTTATTTCTATTACTCCTTATAGGATGGCTCCAGCAGAACTTAAAGAGTTGAAAACTCAGTTGCAAGAACTTCTTGAGAAGGGTTTTATCTATCCTAATGTCTCTCCGTGGAGAGCCCCAATTTTATTTGTAAATAAGAAGGATGGAACTCTTAGATTATGTGTTGACTACAGACAACTCAACAAAATAACAGTCAAGAATTGACATCCACTGCCAAGGATTTATGATTTATTTGATCAGTTGATGGGTGATAATCTATTCTCAAAGATTGATTTGAGGTCAGGGTATCATCAACTGCGCGTTAGAGAGAAAAATATTCCTAAAACTGCTTTTAGAACTCGGTATGGTCATTATTAATTTTTGGTGATGCCATTTGGATTGACTAATGCTTCCCACAATATTCATGGATCTAATGAATCAAATATTCAAGCCGTATCTAGATCAATTTGTGGTAGTTTTAATAGATGATATTTTAGTGTATTCCAAGGATAGTGAAGATCATTATAAGCAACTCTGAATTATGTTGCAAATTTTAAAGGAGAAAGAACTTTATACAAAACTTTCCAAGTGTGAATTTTGGCTAAATAAAGTAACCTTTTTGGGATACATCATGTCAGCTGAAGGCATAAAGGTGGATCCTAATAAAATCCAAGCGATTGTTGAATGGAAGCCTCCCAAAAGTCCAATTGAAGTAAGAAGCTTCCTGGGCTTGGCGCGATAGTATAGGAGGTCCATGAAAGCCTTCTCCATTATAGCTTCCCCTTTGACCAATCTCTTGAAGAAAGAGGAAAAGTTTATCTGGAGTGACAAATGCCAAGAGAGCTTTGAAACTCTTAAATCCTTATTGATGCAAGTTCCAGTACTTACTCTACCAATAGAGGGGAAAGATTATGTTATATATAGTGATGCATCTCATCGTTGTCTAGGGTGTGTTTTAATGCAAGAAGGGAAAGTTATCTCATATGCCTGTTGGAAATTAAAACCATATGAATTGAATTATCCTACTCATGATCTGGAACTTGCTGCTATAGTATTTGCCTTAACGATATGGAAACATTATCTGTATGGAGAAAAATGTTACATATTTACCGATCACAAAAGACTTAAATACTTGGGTACACAAAAGTAGTTGAACCTAAGGCAACATCGATGGCATGAACTTATTAAGTATGATGGCACAATCGATTATCATCTAGGAAGAGCTAATGTGGTTGTAGATGCCTTAAGTCACAAGTCCTTTGTAAGCCGATCCTTAAGTCCACTGCCTTTGTTTGTTGAGTTAAGAGCAATAAATGCTCTTATTTTACTTCATCCATCTGGCTCAATTATTTCCCAACTGCAAGTTAAACCAGTATTGATTGAGCAAGTTAAAGAAGCACAAAAGTTGGATGAGAAACTCAAAAAGCTGACAAAAAAATTTCAAGATGGAGAAAAACATGATTTTTCATTAATAGAGGATGGTGTCTTATCTTAACAAAATAGGTTGTGTATCCATAATAATGAAAGATTGAAAGAAGAAATCTTGAAGGAAGCACATACTTCATCATATGCCATACACCCTGGAGGTACAAAAATTTATCGGACCCTTAAAGAACACTACTTGTGGAATGGTATAAAGAAAAATATTGTGGAGTACATTTCAAAATGTTTGGTTTGTCAACAAGTAAGAGCAGAACATCAAGTTCCAGTTGGGCTCCTCCAAGCCAATGCCAAAATGGAAATGGGAGAGAATAACAATGGACTTTGTTTCTGGACTTCCTCGTACTCAAAAGAACCATGATGCAATATGGGTAATAGTGGATAGATTAACGAAAAGTGCTCACTTCTTACCAATTAGGATGGATTATTCACTTGATAGGTTAGCAGAACTATACATTAAACGAGATTGTAAGGCTGCACGAAATCCCTATCTTTATTGTCTCTAGAAGAGACCCTAGGTTTACATCTAGATTTTGGTCTAGCTTGCAAGAGGCCTTGGGTACCAAGTTAAATTTCAGCACCACATTTCATCCTTAGACAGATGGTCAGTCAGAAAGAGTGATACCAATTCTGGAGGATATGCTTCGAGCTTGTATCATGGAGTTTGAAGGTAGTTGGGATAAATATTTGGCTCTAGTAGAATTAGTTATAATAATAGCTATCAATCGAGTATTGGAATGCCTCCTTATGAAGCCTTATATGGAAGAAAATATCAGACTCCTCTTTGTTTGAGTGAACTTGGTGAAAGAAAACTTATTGGTCCAAAAATTGTGCAGCAGACAAAAAACAAGGTAAAGGTGATCAAGGATCATCTAAAGATTGCTTCGGATAGGTAAAAATCATATCCTGATCTTAAAAGGTGTGATATAGAATATCAAGTTGGTGATAAGGTATGCTTAAAAGTATCTCCATGGAAGAAGATTATGAGATTTGCCCAAAAGGGAAAACTTAGCCCCCAATTTATTGGACCCTATGAATTACTCAAAAGAGTGGGACCAATTGCATATAAATTGGCATTACCACCTGAATTGGACAAGATCCACAATGTTTTCCATGTTTTAATGCTCAAAAGATATCGTTCAAACCTCTCTCATGTCCTACCAGTTGAATCTATTAAGGTTAACCATGACTTGATGTATGATGAGGAACCTATCAATATTCAAGTTCGAGAAATAAATGAACTTAGAAACATGAAAATTCTCTTAGTAAAGGTACTTTGAAGGAATCATTCAGGAGAAGAAGCCACCTAGGAGTGGGGGAAGAAAATATGAGGACCCAGTATCCACAGTTATTTTGAGACTAGCACAAGATGAATTTCGAGATGAAATTTCTTAAGGGGGAGAGAGTTATAATGCCCTTATTACTAAATAATGCAGTCACTTTTAAAAATGGTACTTTCTCAAGATGAAATCAACTCCTACTTCACCACTCTTTAATTGGAGTTTGTGTCGTTAGAGAAATCAATTTTCTTGAATCGTAGAAAGGAATAAGGGAGGGGTTCGTTTTAGTGAAATTTATTTACTTTTATACAGTTATAAATGTTAAACAATCCTTAGTAATATTTATTATGTGTGAACAACTAAATAAAGAAGGAAAAAGAGAAAAGTAGGGCAGCCACCTTATTGGACCTTTATTTTTTTCTCTTAAGATTCTTTTAAAATAAAATATGTTTCCCCCAAAGTAAGTCAGTTTGTTGACTTTATCAAACTTTATAAACTCTCTCCTATCCTTATTTTTCATAAACACACATGAAATACATCAGTTCATTGGAGCATAGTTAATAAATCCTCTATCATTTGGTAAGTGATTGAATTCTATCTTTAAATTGAGTAGTGTGTAGTAATTATGGAATATCTTATTGTATATAGTTGTGTTTGTAGTATGTAAATATGTTTTGGAAAACTAATTCACATACCTACAACTTTTATGTTTTTATAAAAATCTAAATCTGCTTGTATGGTATCATAGGAAGGTGTGAGACACAGTGAAAGTTCTTCCAAGTTTTCTGTCTGAGAATCCTTCGATATGCTATTGCTAGTATTTTAATAACATTTTGATGTGTGAGCTGTAGTTTGTGATGCTTGTTAGTTCTTTGCAACCCCAATATATGTATCTACAACTCATGTGTATTTTGGGACCTAATTTGCTAGTTTTGGATTCAAAACAGTGGATGCAAGTCAGGACAAGTTCTGTCCAAAGTTTTGACATAAAAATTCCTGGGGGTGTGCTGTTAGTGTTTCGATCATAAATACTTGTACAAAGAGTATTTTGAAGTGATTCTTGATTTTTTACAATCTATATTCATATATCCATAGGTTTCATGTAGACTGAAAAGCCTAGTTTATCCACTTACCAATCCAAAATCTAGTTGCGTTGCAAGGCAGTAAAACTACGAAGAAGAACATGATTTGCAAAAATAGGACTCAGTTTTGGCATTTCTCTTATTAGTTGCTACCTAATAAAAGTGATGAATATTAAATTATAATGTAAATGAGTATTAATATGCTCCACTCTTGTACAATCTTAAGGAAATTTATTTGAAAAAATGGATGACGTATTGATCCATGACTTAAAGTCGGTTGGGTCGATTGCATGCTAAAAGGTTCAGGTTCGTGTAAAAGCTTGTTCTTGTGCCTTTATTACCTGTTGGTGCATCTGAATATTATCTTGGTATCTCAACTATGTTCTTATCATTTTATCTGGTTATGTTGATATATTTTGGGACTTGTAAGGAACTTCTTTGATTCGCCCATTTGTACGAATTGCCTAATCACTTGACATCCTTGTGAACTTTGTCCTCCTTATGGTTGTGACTTTGTCACCATTGGCATGCCTCTTGTTCAGATCAATTGTCATCTTGATTGTGAATTTTTGGTCTGTCCTAAGTGTCGATACAGTCCATTTTGTGTATGAACTAGAAAGTCACTCTTAGTATGGTTCTTGCTTCTCTTGATAATTGAGTTTTCACCCTTCTTGATATAGGGCTTCGATCCTTCTTGACACTTGATTATGTTTGGTATGACTGCATAACTTACATACTGGGCGAAACTTATCATTCAAATGTTGTGTTAAAATTGTTCCTGGAACCCTTTATGCTTAGATCTTTAAATATCCTACTGGATACTATTGATGTATTTGTTCACTTGGTCTATTTACTATATTCCAATTGTGTTTCCCTTTGATTTAAGAAGGGTAAATTGAGGGATTTAAGGTTCTCTACTTTTAGCTTTTACACCGCTAAGCTTCATGCTTAGCAATTATTTCTATCGTATGGAGTACTCGAGATGATGCTTGAGGATGGCCATTGAAGATAAATTTTGGGAGCTATGCAGAAGATCATATTTGCGTCTAGAGATATGTATGGTAATACTTTTGGGACATGTACATGATTCTCCTATTGCATATGTATGTATAAATTTGAAAGGCTAATATAAATTGTGGAACTATGGGTTGTAACTATAAGTTTTGGCTTGTTTAGTTAAATTTGAGTGAGCGATCTTTTCTATATTAAAAGACAAGTTATGTTAAGATAATTGTATGAAACAAAAACTAGTAAAGTTTATGTCATTGGATTTTAACATCGGTAATACTTTTCTGTGTGCTACAATAGTTTAGGCAATATATAAATATCTTGCTATATAGTAGTTTAAATTACTTGCCAGGTACTCACGCCAAAAACATGAGCTAGAATCAACTGCGCAACCTTCAGAACAAAATCCTATACCTTTAACTATTTTGAATTCATTACTTAAATATATTAATTGGTCATGTATTAAATTCTTCATATTGTCACGACCCAAGCCTAGGGCCTAGATGTGACTGGTGAATGGGGAATCCGAAGGAACCCTAAACAAGCCTCATAGCATATCATTACACATCTATGGTCGCGGAAGCAATTAGAATGAGAATAAGAGATAAATGTAAACAAGAGAAAATTGGGACTAAGGAGAAACTTCCATATCATAAACATCAAGAGTCAAGCTCATAGAATAGATACATAATATGTTCAACAACACCTCTACAACATAGATAAGAGTGGGGACCGAGATAAAGAAACTGGGTTCATCCTCATAGTCAATACAGAAGTCAAAGAGAAAGTCATAATACATAACAAGAGATTATAAGTAATGTCCCTAAAATGGAGGACTTACCAACAAGCTTGAGTGAAACCGTGGTAGCTACATGGGTGGAGATGCTCAAGCAGGACTCTGGTTTCTACATGGTGATATCATGTAGGCATAGAGTATACGTTGGTACATTGGAATATACTAAGTATGTAGGATGCAATGCAACAAGAGATAGGCAACAATCAAAATGCATAATCATAGCAAGAAATAGTACATTAGTAATATGGCATATATGAACAATGCTTTAGGTAAAACATGCTTGTAGATCATGATCAAGGAATGTAACTCATTATGGAATACTACTCAACCCTTTCTTACTAATCTTCGTGAAATGGACCGAATGGACCCCACTCACCTTACGTATAACCTTTTTGGAGAGTGTTACCAATACCCCTACTGTATGATATAGTATTTTTGGTAGATAGTATAAGACGTCCCCTACTTTATGATAAAAGATTTTAGGTAGGAGTTGTGATTCATTCTACCTTACGGCATGGCCTTTTAGATAGAATGTCCACACCTTACGATATGATCTTTTCGGTCGAATCCATTAGCCTTTATACCTTATGACATGGCCTTTTTGGTAGGGTTTCTATGCCTTACGATATCATCTTTTCGGTAAGAACCACTAGTTATTCTACCTTACGGCATAGCCTTTTCAGTAGAGGGTCCATACCTTACGATATGATCTTTTTGGTAGGAACTGTTAGTTATTCTACCTTATGGCAAGGCCTTTTCGGTAGAGATCATAGAACTTTATCACAACATTTCATTTCAAACAATAAGGTAAGACCTTCTCCATTTTCTTAAGAGCACAACAAACATGGAAACCCAACAATCTACTTGCAATACCATAGGTACTCTTTCATGAAAGTAACTCATATAAACATTCTTATCATCATCATATAGTCATCATGTACATACATTAATTCCATAGTAATTCCATCATCATATAATAATCATATGGCCATTCAACTCATAAAACATGTATTAGACCTTTAATCCCTCAAGAACCCATAAACGAATATTTTATCAAACACTTGGCAGGTGTGTAATGGGGGTATAAGACTATGCAATTTATAGATGAAATCATGCAAGAAAATTCATTACAAAACCATCAATCAACACATTGCAACACCCTCAAGTAATATACACCAAAACCCCTCATCAAATCTTAGAATAGATCCAAGATTTATAGCTCAAAACATAGCAAAACAATCACAACTTTAAATAGCTTTAACATAGTTCATAGACTTGCAACATTAGATCCAAGATTTAGAGCTTAAAACATGCTAAAATAACCATACTTTAATGAACTCAAATCACTGTACAGTAAATTTCTTAAATATACAAGTCCCACATGTAAAATCAACTTTAAATCATGCAAATTGAGTAAAAAGGAGATTAGGGAACCATGGGTGGAAGAACCCAATGGCTAAAACCCACATAGACTTTGGAGATTTTCTTGAAGAAGATTTGAAATGGAGACTTGAAGCTTGAATAAAATTCATAGATTCGGAAAGAGGAGCTTGAATTTAAAGTTGGTGATTGGGTCTATTTAAAGGTGAGATTTTCTTGAAGAAGATTTGAAATGGAGACTTGAAGCTTGAATAAAATTCATAGATTCGGAAAGAGATTGGGACACTTGAATCTTAAGGAGGACTTGGGGCTTGACTTGGTTTTCTTGAGTTCAAACAAAACTTCTTGAAAACCTTGAGAATGAATGGAGAACTTGATGAAGATTAGAGAGGATTTTGAGAGTTAGGACTTAGGGCTTGACTTGGTTTCCTTGAATTCCCACAAGACTTCTTGAAAACCTTGAGAATGAATGGAGAATTTGATGAAGATTAGAGAGGATTTGGAGCAATTTTTTGTTGGTTTTTAGGGCTCAAAACAGCTAGACAATGAGGGCTTTTTGTGTATATAGGTATATGGTTATTATCCAATTGTCCTGGAGTAAAAACAAAATAGTTTTCAAAAAATTTTGAACTAGTCCACGTCAGGTCGGCGTCGCAAACCCGTCACAAACAACTATTGTTTTTGCGAAGTTTCACCAAAAAGTATTTTTCTTGGCACAGACAAATTGTACCTTGTAGGTACTCATTTTTCCACTCAATTTTGCCCTTTGAACAAGAATATGAGGTCGGATTTGTGAAATTTTACATAAATTTTGGGATATTGAAAAAATGCATCATAAGGTCTTTCCGAGCTATATGGTGGGGTGTTTAAATATCCCTGGTTTGAGATATAAGAGAATTATGATTATAGGGGTATTTCTAGGAAAGTATGGGGAATTTCACATATGTTGGTAAGTTGTACGTAAGCCTAGAATGTACAAAAGTGGTATGCTCCTGCAGGGGTTGCCAAAGACATTCCTAAGATAGCCTTCCGGACTAGATATGGGCACTATGAATTTGTTGTTATATCTTTAGGATTGACCAATGCACCAACTATCTTCATGGATCTTATGAATAGGGTCTTTAAACCCTACCTTGATTTGTTTGTTGTGGTTTTCATTGATGATATCTTGATCTACTTTCATAGCGGGGGTGGTGTTGTAAAAATTGAGGGAAGAGAAGTTGTATGCCAAGTATAAAACTGTGATTTTTTATTGAAAGAGCTTGCCTTCCTAGGTCATGTGGTGTCGAGGGATGGTATTAAGGTGGATCCTAAGAAGACGGAAGTGATTAGAAATTGGCCTAGACCTTTGACCCCGTCGAACATTAGAAGCTTTGTGGGCTAAGTGGGTTACTATCGGAGGTTTGTGAATGGGTTCTCCACTATTGCTTCTCCCATCAGCAAGTTGACTCAAAAGAAGGATAAGTTTATGTGGACCGATGAGTGTGAAAAGAGTTTTCGAACCTTGAAGGATAAGCTCATCTCCGCTCCTATCTTGTAACTCCTGGAAGGGCTGGAAGGGTTTGTTGTGTATTGTGATGCCTCCTGAAGGGGGAGATGGTGCCTTAGGTACCAAGGTAGGTTGTGTGTGCCTTGTGTTGATGATATGAGAAAGAAGATTCTTGATGAGGCTCATAATTTTTCCTATTTTATTCACCCGGTTCTACAAAGATATTTAAAGATTTGAGGGATATGCATAGGTGGGGATATATGAAGAAGGACATTGCCAAATTTGTGTCTGGTTGTCATAGTTGCCAACAAATCAAAGCCAAACACCAAAGGTCGGGTGACCTAACCTAAGATATAGAGATTTCTACTTGGAAGTGGGAGGAAATTAACATGGATTTTGTGGTTGGGTTGCCTAAGACTAGAAAGGGTTTTGATTCTATTTGGTTGTGGTTGATAAGATGACAAAGTCGACTTATTTCCTATCGATTAAGACTACTTATGGGGCCCAAGACTATGCTAAATTATACATTCATGAGTTGGTTCAATTGCATAGTGTGCCCTTGTCCATCATATCGGATCGTGGTTCTCAATTCACTTCACACTTTTGGATATCCATCAAAAGAGGTCTTGGTACCAAGGTTAAACATAGTATGGCCTTTCACCCTCAAATGGATGGCCAAGCTGAAAGAACTATCAAAAATCTTGAGGATATGCTTAGAGCTTATATGTAGGAGTTTAAAGGTAGTTGGGATGATCATCTTCCATTGATTGAGTTTACTTATAATAATAGCTACCATTTTAGCATTGGTATGACTCCTTTTGAGGCCGTCTATAGTACGCATTGTAGATTACGCGTTGGATGGTTTGAAGTGAGAGAAATGGCATTATTAGGTCCAAATCTTATCATAGAGGCTATACAGAAGGTAAGGTTGATTAGGGAAAGGTTGAAAATAGACTAAAGTCATCAAACGTCCTATGCCGATGTGAGGAGACGGGAGCTTGAATTTAAAGTTGGTGATTGGGTCTATTTAAAGGTCTCACCCATGAAGGTTGTGGTCCTATAACACCTTACATCTTACGATACTAGTACTATGTAAATGAAATATGATATGGCTTTTCATATTAGCGCTAATTTTTAAAAGTACTGAGGAATTAGGAAAATGGGCAGCCAAGGCCCATCAATTTTGAGACCCATTTAAGCCTAAGTGAGAGGCCCAAGCTGCTGTATCACTAGCTTATTAATATGTGTTGATATGTAGTTAAAATCTCAAGATAATGTTGGCCAAAAGAGTCCCTTTAAAAGGGCTTAAAAATAATCCCTTAAGTCATTTCACTTTGGAACAATTTTCAGCTTTCCTAGAGACTCTTTTTTCTCTTTACTTCACTTCACAAAGCAGCCAATAAAACCCTCTAGGGTTCTTGAAGGAAACCTAAATCATGAAGGCTAAGGTAAGTGGAAATATCCATATGTTTGTTATACTTATCCCATGACAAACAAGAAGTATATGCCAGTTTTGCTTGTGAACAAAAGTCGGACCGCATGTGCTTAGAAAGTTGCTGCACACTTACCTTTTTTTTAGTGACTTCTCTATGGTTTGTAGGCTGGATTATAAAGAGAAGTTGATGTTCCTAACATGGTTTAAGTTATAGATATTAATCTAAGGTTGCTGCCCTGATTTTGTTTCACCTAACAACGAGTTTTATTATGCTATCGTAAGTGAGATTTTGATTAGGACTTGGGGCCTGATAGATGGAAGGCTATTGCCTCACATCCTTCATAACTTCTTTGGTGCTATTCTAATACTTTTTTAAGGTTGTTTTTATATATATAGGTGTTAAGGATAGTTTGGTTAAAGTCCGGATAGTTTTGAATTGTTGACGTCGAGATATAGGGAAATGGCGTAAGGTTGTTCTACCTGATTGCATGTCGTGTGAAGTTGGTGTGTGCTATGAATTTTGGACTGTTTCCAGCATGTTACAAACCTAAACTAGGTTGTATACACCATTTATATGGAATGGGTAATACACACATATGCTTAGGAGTGGAAGGGATGAAATAACGTCGTTGGGTCAATGCTTATGGGTTGCTGCCCAAAGTTTATTTTTACATTATATTAGACTGCCAAGAAGTGTCTCTTAGTTGCTAATACCAGTGTTATTACCTACTCTATTGTAGATAAATATTTGAGGAAAAAGGAGGTTACTCCGAGGTAATAACGAGGTCATATATCGAGATATATAAGGCTACTCTATTTCGTATTACTTGGCATGAAATCTATATTCTTCCTTGAATATAAAGGCACTTACGAACCCTGACCCAACTTTTAACCATATCTCAACTCTTTCACATGTTCATATGCTCCCATATATAATCACCTTCAAATCTGCATACATACTTGGATACCAAGTTACATGGGTTCCTGTTGCTAAATAAAGTTCACGAGTTGTTTCATCTCATACACATTTCTTTAGTTGCATAATGTACTCTTTTCATTGTCATGTTGCCTTGTATGATTATTTACATGTCATATTCTACATCTACAGTCCTACACCAATATTATGTCCACCAAAAGAGTCATCTGTTATACAGTAAAGGTAAAGTAATAAAAAGAACATAAGGTACATGATCCCACAATGTAACTAAAGATGGTCTCTTATCCTACATCAGTGCATAGTTTTAT
>DF359378.1:0-10385 GCA_000787875.1 Solanum virginianum
TATAGAAAATCCTGCATATGTCATCGAGGAAATTGCAAGGAGTTGCAAAAGATTTTCTGACCTCAAGATTATGGGGCCTGTGATATGTTGTTTGCATCTACACTGGTATCATTTCCTTCTCAACTTGGAAGTGTTGAGTGTGAGGTGCAAGGCATTATCTAAACCTGCTCTGATTATTATCTTGGAGGGGTTAAAAAGTTGAAAGTGCTAAACATATATCATTGCATAATTACTGAAGACCCTCCACCCGCATTGATGAAAATTATGATTAAGCTTGACGAATCAATTCTGAAAAAAGCGTCTAGGTTAGACAAATTCCTGACTTGCATGAGTGACTCATGTATTACATGTCAGCTTGCTCGAACTGATGAAGGGTTGATGAGGTGGTACAAGTATGAAAACCTCAGGAAAATGGACGAGGTGGAATTGCTTGCAATTTGAAAAATTGTAAGATTGTTTTGGTTCATGAGGTGAAGGTGCAGTTAAATGTGCCAACTTGGTGTATGAAACACAATAAAACCTTATAATGTCACTTATGTTGCAAGTCTATTTTACTGCACCTTCACCTCATGAACCAAAAGTCTTAAAGTTTTCAAATTGCAAGCAATTCCACCTCGTCCATTTTCCAGAGGTCTTCATACTTGTACCACCTCATCAGCCCTTCGTCAGTTCGAGCACGCTGACATGTAATGCATGAGTCACTCATGCAGGTTAGTAATTTGTCTAACCTAGATGCTTTTTTCAGAATTGATTCATCAAGCTTAATCATAATTTTCATCGGTGCAGGTGGAGGGTCGATATGTTTAGCACTTTTAACTTTTTAACCCCTCCAAGATAATAACCAGAGCAGGTTTAGATAGCGCCATGCACCTCGCACTCAACAATTCCAAGTTTTGAGGAAATGATACCAGTGTAGATGCAAACAGCATATCACAGGGCCCTATAATCTTGAGCTTAGAAAATCTTTTGCAACTCCTTGCAATTTCCTCGATGACATATGCAGAATTTTCTATACGAGGCATTGTCAATGATTCAAATTGCTAACGTGTAAGAGAATAGACTTACAACACAAGTAGCATCTTACATGTCAACGTGTTCGAACTGATGAAGGGCTGATGAGGTGGTACAAGTATGAAGACCTCCGGAAAATGGACGAGGTGGAATTGCTTGCAATTTGAAAACTTTAAGACTGTTTTGGTTCATGAGGTGAAGGTGCAGTAAAATGTGTCAACTTGGTGTATGAAACACAATAATGCTACTTGTGTTGTCAGTCAATTTTCTTTGGCTGGGTGGTTTTCAAGTTCGTATTTCTATGATCTTATTATGTTTTTTTGTTTTTGCGTTTTCGCAGCACGCTGTGGATTCTCTATCATTTACATATGTATTGGCAAGCATTGTAATTTATTAGTAGGTTTGGCCAAATTTTTGGGAGACTTAAAGTGCTTATTTCTCACCAACAAAAAAAAGGGTGAAGTGTTTGGCATAACTTGAGAGAAATGAGTATTTTTGGGGATGTAGCTCCGTCCCTGACCCTGGAGGATGATCCAGAAAATGGACATTCTCTTCAAGGTGAATTACTTCACATGGCTTTTGGCAAAGGAGGCAGTCTTGACACATGAGAATTTGAACAAGAGGAAATTTAATCTAGGATCCAAATGCTATCTATGTGAAGAACAAGTGGGACAGTCAGTCATCTCTTTTTACTCGGCAAATAGACGGATCAATTGAGGCAGATGTTCATCCACAAGAGGAAGATCAAGTGGACAATGCCTGGGAGAATCATAGAAATCCTACGGTGCTGGAACATGGATGGAAATTGCAGGAAGAAATGAGAAGAGATGGAGGATTGTCGCTGCTTGCATTTGGTGGATGAAGGAAAGGAATTAGAGATTTTTTGAAGGAAAATAGAACAATATTTGCAAGATAAAGATAACCTGCCTAGAGATTTACAATTTTGGTGTAAGCAGGTAGTGATTAGAGATACTGAAGATGTGTATGGTAGGCTGTAACTAGAAGTTCCTAGGATTGATGTAAGTAAAACTTTTTGTTGGGGGACTACATTTTGTTGTAGTATACCTGTTGTTATATAAAAATAATGTTACCTTCCTAAAAAATTAAAGAAATGCATTAGGCAGAGAGCTTCATTCGTGCTTGCCATACGAGTAACCATAGAAATACAACCCAAAAATAATTGCTTTTTTCTATGTAATTTCTATGACATGAAATAAAATAGTCAACCGAGACATGTCCTGTGACACAAAAAAATAGTATAAGAGTTCTCCACGAGTGCAAATGCAAAGCCTTACCAAAAATATCTAAAGGAGATGTGGAGTTTTCCCAGCAATAAGGCTAGGCTGCACAATTCCAATCTGTGAAAACAGAAATGGTCCTCGGAAGAGTAAGGAAGGAGAAGGGAACGGGAGTTTCTCGCCTCCTAAGAGTATAAAGAAGCGGAGTCTCACCCCAAGGAGGCGGAACCGGCTCCCCCTGAACCATCCTCGGAAGAGTAAGGAAGGAGAAGGGAACGGGAGTTTCTCNATTTGCTCCTTAGATAGTGAGTAGCAAAGAAGGGTAGGGTTTCAAGTTTAGGGTTTTCACTTCCACGCCCCAGCTCGTCGAAGCTACCGCCTATCGATTGAAATTTCCCTCCTCAGCCGGAGGCGGAACCGGCTCCCCCTGAACCATCCTCGGAAGAGTAAGGAAGGAGAAGGGAACGGGAGTTTCTCGCCTCCTAAGAGTATAAAGAAGCGGAGTCTCACCCCAACAAACTAGACGCACGCATCAAGGCGTTCTGCCAACGAGCGAGGGCGATCGCTCAAGAAAGGGGATTCAGCCCCGGCAAATGCGATGCAGTGAAAGACGCTGCGGACTATGTGGCCGGTGACGTAAAAGATATGCCGGCAGCTAGCCAACTCCGCTTTCTAACGAGGTTAAGGCGTGACCTAGAAAACGAAAAGAGCGAGACCTGGGGTCTCATCGAACGAGAAGTTCAAAGATGGAGACCAGGTGAAGCACGAAATCATGAATAAAATTGCTATCAGAAGGAACATTTATATCAATTAATGATCGTGTCGAACACATAATACAATAAGTAAAACATGTTCCCAACCTATCATTGATTTACCGAGAGTAACTCTTTCACCGACACTACTAGAAAGCTATCATGGTGCTGAGAATTGACTCAATCATTCGAACAAGTTAGCACAATTGTACTCATTCATAAGGGCATCTTGTCATAGTTCACAACCTAAGGTTGGTTCTACGCCTACACTAGCACCTGTAGTTTCATGATCTAGTAAGGTAAATATCCAATGTTAATCTTGGTGAATTCAAGTAATTCCCAAAAATCGTTCACATTTTTCAATTACAACATTTTTTTTCAAAATCATTTACACCCCAACTTTGCTTTAAAAATCAATCCCTCAACTTTGAACAACAAACATTCCCCTCAAACACCAATTGATATTTTTAAATATCTATTTTATCGCTGCATTATCAACCTTTATTCTTTTTTTTACTTCTTTATAATTATGATACGTTTTTTAGAAAATTTATGTATTTAATTGATTATATAAGTCAATTATGTTCTATAATGAAATAAATGAGCAGAATAAAAAAATATAACAATAATAATCAATGCTTTATTATCTAGTGAAAATAAGATACAGTCATAACCTTATAAACATATTCAATATATCAAATATATACAAGTGTTGGTTTGCTGTGGACCCTGCACAAAACTCCTTTTCCTTTATCTTTTCCCCCCTTTCTTAATTGAATTGAACCTTCTCATTTATACTCCACTTGCTGCTACCGAGGGATTTCTGCCATTTCGCGTCGGTGCTCTTCTGTCGTTCCACCTCTTTGCCCTTCAGTGGATGAGGTTATGCGTCGATGCCTCCGCCTTCCACGTTCATCCTCATCTTGGGCTTCCTTGAAAACTGAGTCTTCAAACGAGATTTTACTCCACGGTGTGAAGGGAAATTTAAGGTCTTCCAAGGTTTTTGTCTCTGCAAAAGGTTTCTACCAGGAACAAGTACGCTCCTCCTTCTATAAAATCTATTCCTCTACTTTAATATATTAGATTTGGGTTTCTTCTTGTTCTTCTTTTCTTTGTTTTTCCAATTTTTTGATGCTACATTTATTTCATCCTCCTTTCTTCTCTTTTTTCCCTTTGTAAATTTTGCTGGTGTTTTCCTTATATGCACCAAGAGGGAATTTAGGACTGGTTCGGCCAGATAAAGGTATGAGAGCGTGAATCGCATCTAGAAATTCTATGTTTACCAGGTCCAAAACAGCTCAACTTTGACATATTGAACACAAACGCTATAACTCCCGAGGAAAGTCAGGCTGCATCCAATTGATGGTAGTAATTTGATGCCATAGGAAGTACTGAGTATCAAATGAGAATATGGGATACGTTCATCAGTTTGGCTATAGCCAAAAAGGCCAACTACCACCATTTCAATCCACTCCTACTATGAACATGAGTGAAAGGTTTGCTACTGTTTTTATTGCTGGTTTTTGGGTTAGAAGAGATCACCTTTGGTTGCTAAGTAAGTATTATGCTAAAAAATCTGCCTGATAGCAAAGAAAAGGTTAGCTTTCTACTACACACAAAAGCTTTCATGAAGTCTAAGAGTTCGTCCTATATAGAATGGTGGTTAGAGTATAGAAAAGATTTTGTTAACTATCAAATCCAAATCAGTTGAGCCTGTAGAGCTATTGAGAATTATGGCTTCTACACAACTGAAATTTAGGCTAATGTTTACCAATTTTAGTTGCATCAACAAAAAAGATGTTTCATAACCCAAGTCTAATCATATAAAGGGACATGAATTTCGTCACTTCAAAACAATTAACAAAAAGGATAGAGGAGCTCTTTCCTTTTAAGGAATTATGCAGACAAGTTTGTTCTGATACGAAAGCCAGATGATTGATAAGCTTGCAACATGAACTCTTCCAATCAGAGGTGGACCTAGAGGGTATCCTAAAGATTCACATGAATGTAATAACAACTGTAGATTCCATAATTATAATAGTGTTAACTTGAAATGATGATAAAGTTCATAAATTTGAAATCCTTATTCACCTTTGTTTTTCATTTTAATAGGAAGGGAAGTTTTAAAGCTTCTTTAAGAGACAAATTTTCATAAACAACTTTTTGGCTAAACAGGATATAGTAGGGTCACAATATCACCAAGACTGTTCTTCACAATAGTGTAGCACAATCGTGTGTAATACTCATGGCCGGCCGAGTTACAATACGTTCTGAAATAAAGTTTATTCTCAGCTTTGGTAGCTTAAAGAAGGTAGACAAGAGCCCTTGAACCAATAGCTAACTCACGGCTTATTAAAGCTAGGAATTAGGCTGGGAAGTCAAAAAACTTTCTCCTTTCGAGGTCTAATCAGAAGTTGAATGCAATAGTTAAAAGGGGAATCATAATGCTGCAACGCACTCGACTTCGATCCTTGGATTCATTGGTAGTGCTGACACCTGATATGTTGCCCGAGTTGGTGCAGGAGCTTGAAAATCTCTACAAGATAGCTAAGTTAGATTTACATCCTCACACAATCACGTTGGGTACATGAGGCAGCATTGGTAAAGAAGACGTTCTTTATAATATGGCCAGTTCTAATATAAAGTGGACAAAGATTTAACTCTGAATTTCTTTCCCTTCAATGCAAAACATGTTTTGTAAGAATTTTCTCTCCATCTTGATTCAGCATAGTTTTTGTCTCACAAGTTGGCAATTCCAACTATCATTGAAGACAAAAAGTGACCATACTCTGTGTCAAGAGTTTTAGCACATTCTACAGATGGTTTTCCTATTTTATACCACCTCAATTTGAGGTCTCTAACATATGAGCCCGTTTGGAATGACTTTTGGCATATGACTTATAAGCCAAAAACCCAAACATAGGATTTCTAACTTAAGACTTTTGGCTTATTTTTGTATATCTACATACATAAAGAGATGGAGTCGTTTTTACAACCCATGAATGAGCCTAATGGATACAAATGTGAGGGAAAAGTCTACCTGCAAATTGCATTCTGCAACACCTGTGGAATCCCAAATGCATTAGCTGGGACTTATCTGGAAAAAAAAAAAACTCCTCACCAGATTAAGGCAAAAATATATTGAAAAACAAAAGGCTCAAAAACTAATTGTGACATTCCTTTTTCCCCAGATTCAGTGATATCTAAATCCTCGCATAATCTAACATCCTACTGATGTAAGAATTTCTTTGCTATTTTGCTTTGTTCGTGCTATTTAATTATCCTTTGAATCTTCTATATATATGTAGCTCTTGATACCCTCTCTTAATGCACAATCTTATCTTATAAATTTATAGATATAGCTTTTTTGTTTAGCAACCATAAGCATGATCACTGTTCTGTATTACTTTTTTGTCAAGATCTGATTACCGAGTTGTGAAAATCTTAATGACACAGGCACCACTGTCCTAGTATAATATAAAAGATACCCACTACAACCAACGTAATTCCCGTTCATATTTTCCCAGTTTCTTCACTTTTGAGCATCCCAATAATCCTCAGACATATTTGTATATTCTTCTATGTTTCTTTGTATTGCAGGGCTCAACTTTTTATTTTTCATGGTCTGAGTGTATTCACAAGAACACAAAATGGCAATCAGCAACATTAATTTGACGTCAGGAATTCAAATATTCTTCATGGATTTAGAGAAGTAATAACCTTTCGTGTTTCTGCAGGAGTTAAGGAGATGAAGTTTTTGTGATGGAGGAAGGAGATTCACCAGTAAGGAGATGGGAGGAGGACCTTGATTATGATGTCTTGGTGAAGATACTCTCGTGTTTTGACCTTTTTGAGTTGTCTGATGGACTTGCTAATGTTTTGTTATGCGTGGGGATTGGCTTGTTGTGATCAACTTCTCTGGAAGACGCTGGTATTCTCCCAGATAAACCTACCAAGAGGTATTCGCCCAATACACTTTCATCTTTCTATAGTACCATAACTTAAATAAAAAAACCAACAGCAAGAATCATTCCAGAGTTCAGGCATCTGACTTCTCAGATGCCCTATTTTTTATTAGTCTAATTAAGGTGAAGCAAAGTTTACTGTGAAAATGAATATGACAGCTCAGTAGTGGAAACACACAAACATTAATCTTCCATTACAGTTTGTATGTCAGCGATGATCAATTGACTTATACTGCCGAGAGGTGTTCCCCCAGTAAACCTTCATCTACCCTTGTACTATAAGAAACCAACAGCAAGCATCATTCCAGAGTTCAGGGATCTGACATCTCAGATGCCCTATGAATCTCCATTATTCTCATTCATATGAAACAAAGTTTACTATGATAATGAAGAAAGCTAATTAAATCTCCTCTTTTTCAGGTGTCTGCGGCTTAAACGCCTTGTTATGCCTGCTTGGGAAAAACTAAAAGAGCCAACAATATGTAGTGCTATTGGTATATGGAAAGATCTTGAATCACTGACGATGCCTCGTATAGAAAATCCTGCATATGTCATCGAGGAAATTGCAAGGAGTTGCAAAAGTTTTTCTGACCTCAAGATTATGGGGCCTGTGATATGTTGTTTGCATCTACACTGGTATCATTTCCTTCTCAACTTGGAAGTGTTGAGTGTGAGGTGCAAGGCATTATCTAAACCTGCTCTGATTATTATCTTGGAGGGGTTAAAAAGTTGAAAGTGCTAAACATATATCATTGCATAATTACTGAAGACCCTCCACCCGCATTGATGAAAATTATGATTAAGCTTGACGAATCAATTCTGAAAAAAGCGTCTAGGTTAGACAAATTCCTGACTTGCATGAGTGACTCATGTATTACATGTCAGCTTGCTCGAACTGATGAAGGGTTGATGAGGTGGTACAAGTATGAAAACCTCAGGAAAATGGACGAGTTTTTCTGAGCTCAAGATTATGGGCCCTGCGATATGCTGTTTGCATCTACACGTATCATTTCCTCCAAACTTGGAAGTGTTAGTGTGTGAGGTGCATGGAGTTACCTAAACCTGCTCTGGTTATTATCTTGGAGGGGTTAAATAAGTTGAAAGTGCTAAACATATCTCATTGCATAATTACTGAAGTCCCTCCACTCGCATTGATGAAAATTATGATTAAGCTTAATGAATCAATTCCGAAAAAAGCATCTAGGTTAGACAAATTCCTCACTTGCATGAGTGGCTCATGCATTACATGTCAGCGTGCTCGAACTGATGAAGGGTTGATGAGGTACAAGTATGAAGACCTCTGGAAAATGGATGAGGTGAAATCGCTTGCAATTTGAGAACTTTAAGACTGTTTTGGTAATGAGGTGAAGGTGCAGTAAAATGTGTCAACTTGGTGTATGAAACAGAATAAAACCTTATAATGTCACTTGTGTTGTAAGTCTATTTTACTGCACCTTCACCTCAAGAATCAAAAGTCTTAAAGTTCTCAAATTGCAAGCGATTCCACCTCGTCCATTTTCCAGAGGTCTTCATACTTGTACCACCTCATCAGCCCTTCATCAGTTCGAGCACGCTGACATGTAATGCATGAGTCACTCATGCAGGTTAGGAATTTGTCTAACCTAGATGCTTTTTTCAGAATTGATTCATCAAGCTTAATCATAATTTTCATCAGTGCAGGTGGAGGGTCTTCAGTAATTATGCAATGAGCTATATTTAGCACTTTCAACTTTTTAACCCCTACAAGATAATAAACAGAGCAGGTTTAGATAACGCCATGCACCTCACACTCAACAATTCCAAGTTTGGAGGAAATGATACCAGTGTAGATGCAAACAACATATCACAGGGCCCTATAATCTTGAGCTCAGAAAATCTTGTGCAACTCCTTGCAATTTCCTCGATGACATATGCAGAATTTTCTAGACGAGGCATCGTCAATGATTCAAATTGCTAAAGTGTAAGAGAATAGACTTACAACACAAGTAGCATCTTACATGTCAACGTGCTCGAACTGATGAAGGACTGATGAGGTGGTACAAGTATGAAGACCTCTGGAAAATGGACGAGGTGGAATCGCTTGCAATTTGAAAACTTTAAGATTGTTTTGGTTCATGAGGTGAAGGTGCAGTAAAATGTGTCAACTTGGTGTATGAAACACAATAATGCTACTTGTGTTGTCTGTCAATTTTCTTTGGCTGAGTGGTTTTCAATTTATACGATCTTATTATGTTTTTTTTTTTTCGTTTTCGTAGCATGTTGTGAATTCTTTATCATTTACATATGTATTGGCAAGCATTGTAATTTTATAGCAGGTTTGGTCAAATTTTTGGAAGATTAAAAGTGCTTATTTCTCACCAATAAAAAAAGGGTGAAGTGTTCGGCACAACTTGAGAGAAATAAGTATCTTTGGGGAGTAGAGAAGTTTTCCTTAGAAGTGAAAACAAGCAATTTTTTTTTTTTTTTTTTTTTTTTTAAATAAGTATCTTTGGGGAGTAGAGAAGTTTTCCTTAGAAGTGAAAACAAGCAATTTTTTTTTTTTTTTTTTTTTTGTAAATATGTTTTTGAGATAATACGCTTCGAAATGCTTTTTACAAGTTTGGTCAGCAAATTTCTTTTTAATTAGCTAAACATAAATTGTTACTCACTAAAAGTATTATCTGAACATTCTTTGGTTATTATCTTGGAGGGGTTGAAATTGTTCAACTTATCTTATCGCGTAATTACTGAAGACCCTCTACCTGCACAGATGAAAATTCTGATGAAGTTTGATAAATTGATTCTCGGAAAAGCATCTAAGTTACACAAATTTCTAATCACTCATGCATCACGTGTCAGTGCACTCTAAATTATGAAGGGCTCATGAGGTGGTATAATGTGAAGACGACGTGGATGAGGTGAGATCTCGTGCAATTTGACTACTTTAAGAATGTATTGCTTCATCAGTTAATGGTCTCGTAAATTGTGTAAACTTGTATATATGAAACATATCTTCCTTTTTAGTTTGTTTCCGAGAAGAATGACTTTTTTCTTTTATAGCAAATTAGTAATTACTAATTTTGTTTTTCATATGACATGTTTAAGATCATAAAATTATATGAAATAAATCAAGATCACATAATTTAAATGTCGTATTTACTTTTTTAAACTTTGTCAAATTAAAATAAGCGAAACAAATTGAAACAGCGGGAATAATAAAATACTTGTCATTTTGAATGCACGCGAATCAGCGCCCAGTTGGCTAGAAGCAGGTATTATCCTTTTGAGTTGTTAATCCTTTGAGGACAAAAGGAAGAGTAGCATTGTAGCATAGGGAAACATAATTCTACTTGTGTATTGTAATTTTTCTGTTTTAAGTCTATTCTCTTGGACAGACTTGTATCCATTTACACATGTATTGCTAGGCACAGTAAGCTCGC
>DF359378.1:10454-21541 GCA_000787875.1 Solanum virginianum
AGATTGTTTTGCGAGTTTCATAATTTAAACTATACGGTATTTATAAAACACCCCTTAATTACCATAGACTCGAGGTAAAATATCCCTCGGATGAATATGATATGCTATGTAAAAATCATGGTTCTAAAGCTCCTCAAAAGAATTTCAAATGGCAATACACGTGTGGAAATTTTGGTTAGTGAATAGCTTAAAACTCTCCCATGAATTTTATACCTAAAGTATTAGATATTTATAGAATCTCCTGAACTATCATGAACTCATTGTGTTACGTGGATTCATTTTTACGACTTCTTTCATCTTCCAGATGTCTCTCGACAAGGTAGTTCAAATATTTTGCTATATTCAACTTAGGATTTTTCAATCTAATGGAAGTTATAGTCCAAGGTAACAGGAACGTTCAATAACGTATTAAGTCTATTTATGACAATATAGTATCCAAGTTCACTAAAGGTACAACAGTTTAGGTATACTACAAACGACAAATTCAACTTATCATAAAAAATAAATTGAAAAACATCTCATGTAAAACCTTAATTAATTGACCTGTTGAAGTTGCAAATTACACGAATTAATATTTAAAAAAATGATTTTTTTTTTACTTTATTTGAAGATAGATCTTCAACTAATACAATTTTATTTTCAAGTTATTCTTCCTCCCCATCTACATGAAATTTATGGATATTTATGGATGTCTGTGGATGTCTGAATGAATCTTTTATATGATAATATTGTGAAGAAATTTATGATGTTTTACCTTTGTACATGATTATGCATTGAAAAATCATGTGAAATTTATGGATTTTTACGAGGGTTTGATGATGCCCTAGCTAAGTCCTGATATGCTTTTGGTGGGTTATGTTGAATAATGTTCAAATGATTTCATTTTACTTTTCTCAAGTCACTTACTTTTGAATTGCATGTACATGTACCTACCATGATTTTATTAAAGATGTATGCCAAGTAAGCTTCTATGATGTTGAGGGTCTTATGGCAAGATTATGCAACTATGAATGATATGAATTTTGAAAGGGCTATTGTGCATGCTATGAGATATGAGAATATTGTGAAAGTTATGAAGCCCTATCTTTGATATTATGAAGCTTTGGTTTTTATGAGCTACTCAATGAAAGTATTATGATATTATGATGCTTTGCACATTATGGCTATAAATATGACTTGAATATTCCCTGGGATTGTGACTTAGCACCGAGAGGACCTTAGTAGAAAACCATTGTCCCATAACTATGTCGTCACCATAGGTTTGTGAATTGGCTAATGGATCCATATAGCACATGATTGACCAAAAAGGGTGGTGTTCTCTATAACACCCCTCAACATAGCTCGGAAAGACCCTATGATGTATTTTTTTGAATATCTTAAAATCTGTGCAGAATTTTGCAAATACGACTTCATATTTCTTGTTGAGAAGTCAAAATTGTGTGGGAAAACGATTACCTACAAGGTATAGGTTTGTCCGTGTCAAAAAAAAAAATTTCGGTGAAATTTCGCAAACCAGTGGCTGTCTACAACAAGTCCGCGATGCGGACTTGCCGCGCCTTAGGTAAAAAATTCTTGAATTTTCTTTGTTTCAGCTGAGGGTATTTGGGTAATAACCCTATGCCTATATAGACGAGAGTTTCACGTTTTTCAGCCATTTTTATGCCCTATAACTCAAGAAATACTTAAAAAAAATTCTCCCAATTCATCATCAAATCCTCCATCCATTCTTAATATTTTCAAGAAATTTTGTTGGGATTGAAAAATCCAAATGAAGCCCAAATCTTCTTCAAGTTCCTTTTAAGAAAATCTCGAGTTTAAGGTATGTGCGTCTTCATCCATGGGTCCTTTCACCCATGGAGCCCAACTCTCTCTTTTTTATGAAATTTCATGATTTTAAGGTTAGATTTCTTATGGATATTTTCTATTATTACTCCTATGCATGAAATATGTTGGAAATTTGTTGAATATTGAACTACTGATGCATGGACTTCTATCAAGAAATGAGATTATATTATGTTTATGATGCTAAAGCTTTGATATGGATTATGGATTTTTGAATGGTTTTCATGATACTATGATATCTTGAAAGACTTGGAAAGATCATGGATTTTTAAACGGTTTTCATGATACCCAAAATGAGGGTTTTACGACAATGTTGGTGTGTCACGACCCCAAAACATGAGTAATGATGGAACCTATAGTCCCAGCCGATAGGTAAACCAACCCAATGTGTTACTAAGCAACGAAATAAATAAAGTGAGCAATAGATAACAATTACCATCCTCAACAATAAGTCCCTTATAAGAATGAAATGCGGAAAGCTAAAATACCACCCAAGATTTGGTGTCATAAGTACAAGAGCTTCTAAAACTGTGAAGCAAGTCCGAAACTAAGATGAAAAATCTAAACATAAGAAATATCCTATCTGAATATGAAAAATAGAATAACTAATGAGATAGAGGGAGGTGTGGACTGCAGAATAGTCAAGCAGCTCACCACAACTCCAAGATAATCCAAGCTTGGACTCAAACAGTTCCCCAGGATGCGCTCGTGCTCGGAATTGAATCTGCAGCACAAAAGAGTGCAACAAGTGTAGTATGAGTATGAAACCACATGTACCCAATATGTCTCATTGACTAACAACGAAAAAGTAGTGACAGGAGTGTGTGTGTGTGTGTGTATATACATATATATATCATCTTCTAATTTTGTACATCCGCATTGTACTTAAAAATCAAGTGTTATCAAAATAGAAGTAATCAAATATCACATGATACCCAACACCAATAAAGCATAATCAATAAGAATGAAGAGCATAATGAGATGCAATACAACACCACGAAATAATATTCCTCAAATGTCAAGTCATCTCTAAATTGTGTATACACAATACCTCTCAAGAACACGTCGAGGGTTTGTGACCATGGGGGACTCGCGAGGTCTATATACCGACACAGACGGTCTCTATGTGTCTATGCGAACGATCTCAATGCACTATCATAAAATCAACCATCCCCAGTACAGACGATCTCCACGTGTCCAACTTAGATTATAACAGTGATCTCAACACACGGTCAATCTCATGTCAATCCATATGCACAATATAACATTAATAATATAGGGATGGTAATGCATCACAATATAACAAATATTGGTACAACATGTAGTCACCTCAACTATCACAAATATACGGGTTCAATAAAGAAACACAACCACACAAAGAAACTAAGTTATACTACACCAGCTAAAGCCGATATGTTTTGGCATTCTTGTATTACAATCTATTACCTATAGTAATAAACTTTCCCCTTTATAACACCGGCACTCGCACCAATGTTCGTCACACCATTAGTACGAGACCCCCATCTTTCACCCTTAGCCATTCTCTATTTTATTATTTTAATCTTAATTTAGAAAAATGTCCTCAATGAAGTCTAAAAGTCTTAACATACCTTAATTGTCGAACATGTGCCATGAATCCTTAAGATCTTGTCTTTTTCTTTCGTATAACGTCAGAACGTTTCCAATCTATCAAATATACAATATTTGTTATATTTGTAAATAAATTGATTTACAAACATCTATATTGCTATATTTTTATCTCAAACTCCGAAAATTGAGTCATAATTAAAGAAATTCAACACCTGATGAAATACCCAATCCACAACTTTAAGCACTGTGTTTCCATCTCAAACTCCTTCTAATTACATCCCCTCATCACTATTCATTATGCCATTAATTTATTCATAATTAACCCATAAATTATCATTAATATATGAACATGTACAGCAAGATGAAAATTTCAAATTAAAAATAAGCTTGCAACGTGTGAAATATGAAGAAATACCAATCTTGGAAATAACGTGCAACCTGCACATATCAAGAATTCCAAATTCCAAATTTCTTTGGCTTTAGTTACTTTCTGCCTCGTTTTTCTTTATCACCCTAGTTCCATAATAATGATCTCTCCCAAAATGGACCCACCAACAATTAATGTCCCAAACATACAAGCTTACTAATTTAATAAGATAAACATACAGTAACACTAACTAAATAAAACAAACATACAGTAATGCTAATCGAATGATCCGATTTCTTCTACCCACATAAGCTATTACCTTCCCATTCTGCATCAATACACAACCAAGACCAACTCGAGAAGTATCACAATATACAATAAAATTCTCTCCCTCAATGGGTAGAGTCAATATCGAAGCAGTAGCCAATGAGGTCTTAAGCTTTTGAAAACTTACCTCACACTCATCAGACCACTGGTAACAAAAATAATTGCTTTAATTACCTGAGAGTGACGAACAATTATGACGAAGCGTTAGACTTCGTAACCCTCATTCCTTTCCCTTTTCTTTTTAAAATAATAGGTTGTGATACAACTGTTATATCCCACTATTTCTTTTAATATGAGAGTTAAGTTTTACGTATGATATTACATAAATAGAAAAACTTAATTAATTAACCACTAATTATAATAATTATTTAAAATTTACCCATAAGATGGTGTCTAGTGCTCAAAATAACCTAATGGGTCATTACATCATCTACCACTTAAACAAATGTTTGTCATCGAATGGTAGAAGAATAGAACACACCTGAATTCTCGAAAAGATAGGGATATTTCATCTGCATATCTAACTCAGTCTCCAAAGTAGCCTCCTCAATCGGACGATTCTTCCATTGAACCTTCACCGAAGCAATCTCTTTTGTCCTCAACTTTTGAATTTGTCTATCCAAGATGATTATCGATTCCTCTTCATAAGTCAAATTCTTGTCAAGTAACACCGAATCCCATCGGATCACATGAGCACCATCCCAGGATACTTCTTTAGCATCGAGATATGAAATACAGAGTGAACACCAGACAATACAGGTGGCAAAGCCAACTGGTACGCAACCTCACAAATACACTCAATAATCTCAAAAGGTCCAATGTACCTTGGGCTCAACTTACCCTTCTTTCCAAATCTCATCACACCTTTTATGGGTGAACCCTTCAATAGAACCCTCTCCCCAAACCATGAACTCCAAATCGTGAACCTTTCTATTTGCATAACTCTTTTGCCTACTCTGAGCCATAAGAAGACTATCTTAAATCACTTTGACCTTGTCTAAGGACTCCCTCAGCAAATTTGTACCCCACGGCCTAACCTCGAATGCATCAAACCAACCAATATGAGATCGACACCTCCTACTACACAATGCCTCAAATAGTGCCATCTGAATGCTTGAATGGTAACTATTATTGTATGCAAACTCTGCCAAAGGTAAAAATTGATAACAATGACCACCAAAGTCAATTATACAAGATTGCAACATATCCTCAAGAACCTGAATAGTACGCTCAGACTGACCATCCGTTTGAGGGTGAAAGGCTGTACTAAGATCCACTCGAGTACCCATCTCCTTCTACATGGACCGCCAAAATTGAGAGGTAAACTGTGTACCACGATCTAAAATGATAGAAATAAGCACCCCATGCAAGCGAACTACCTCACTAATTTAGATCTTGGCTAACTTTTCTTAATTATAACTAGTTTGAACTGGTATAAAGTGTGAGAACTTGGTTAATCGATCCACAATGACCCATATGGCATCAAACTTACCCTAGGTTCGTGGTAACCCCACTGCGAAGTCCATAGCAATACGCTTCCACTTTCACACAGGTATGGGCATCCTCTGAGTCACACCTTTAGGCTTTTGATGTTCATACTTCACTTGTTGATAATTCAAACACCGAGACAAAATCTACTATGTCTCTTTTCATACGATACCACCAATAATGCTGCTTTAAGTCACGATACATCTTAGTAGCCCCTGGATGTATAGAACACCTCGAACTATAGGCCTCCTCTGTAATTAACCTAGTCAAATCGCCAGTGTGAGGAACACAAATATGACCTTTTATCCTCAAAACTCCCTCATTATCAAGCATTGCCTCCTTGGTTTCGCCTTTTAACACCTTGTCTCGAATTTTACATAAATTATCATTATCAAATTGTTGAGCCCCAATTTGCTCCAATAAGGACGACATTGCCTCCATGTAAGCCAAAACCTTACCAGATTCTAAAATATCCAGCCTTACAAAGCTATTGGCTAGGGACTGAACATCCATAGCCAAAGGATGCTCTCTAACCTGTAACAAGGCTAGACTACCCATACTTATTGTTTTTCGACTCAAGGCATCTGTTACCATATTTGCCTTACTTGGATGATAAAGGATAGTCATATCATAGTCCTTGAGTAACTCTAGCCATCTTCACTATCTCAAATTGAGATCCTTCTGGTTGAATATATACTTGAGACTACGATGAACTGTGAACACCTCACAATGCACACCATCTGCCAACTCTAAGTCATGAGTAGGGTAGTTTTTCTCGTGAACCTTCAACTGCCTCGACACATAAGCTATTACCTTCCCATTCTGCATCAATACACAACCAAGACCAACTCGAGAAGTATCACAATATACAATAAAATTCTCTCCCTCAATGGGTAGAGTCAATATCGAAGCAGTAGCCAATGAGGTCTTAAGCTTTTGAAAACTTACCTCACACTCATCAGACCACTGGTCAATCTAGTCAAGGGAGATGCTATAGATGAACCCCTCCACAAATCATCGATAATAACCTGCAAGGCCTAAGAAACTCCGAATCTCAGTAACTAAAGCAAGTCTGGCCCAATCTCAAACTGCCTCAATCTTCTTAGAATCCACCATAATACCCTCTTTAGACACCACATGTCCAAAGAATGTCACCGAGCTAAGCCAGAATTCACACTTTGAAAATATTGTATAGAGCTTCTTCTCTTTTAGAATTCCAAGCACGATCCTCAAATGATGCTCGTGCTCCTCTTTATTGCGGGAATATATCAATATATCATCTATCAAGACAATAACAAAAGAATATAAGTACGGTCTGAACAGCCGATTCACTAAGTCTATAAATATTGCTGGGGTGTTAGTCAACCCAAAAGACATCACCAGAAACTCATAATGGCCATAACGTATCTGAAAGGCTATCTTAAGGATATCCTTCGCCCTAATCTTCAATCGATGATAACCGAATCTCAAGTTCAATCGATGATAACCGAATCTCAAGTCAATCTTGGAGAAAATAGGAGCACCCTGAAGTTGATCAAATAAATCATCAATATGAGGTATTGGGTACTTATTTTTAATTGTTACCTTATTCAACTGTCGGTAGTTAATACACATGCGCATCGATCCATTCGTCTTCTTAACAAACAAGACTGGAGCACCCCAAGGAGAAACACTTGGCCTAATGAATCCCTTGCTCAATAGATCCTGCAACTGCTCTTTCAACTCTTTCAATTCGGCTGGTGCCATATGGTGAGGTGTAATCAAAATATGCTGAGTGCCTAGTTCTAGATCAATACAAAAATTGATGTCATGATCAGGTGGAATACTTGGTAGGTCTGTCGGAAAGACCTCTGGAAACTCACTCATTATAGACTTAAGCGTAGGAGTCTCCATGTCAGTATCCCGAATATATGCCAGGTAAGCCAAACATCCTCTCTCCACCAGTCGATGAGCCCTAAGAAATGATGCCTCCCTTTTTGGAGCATAACTAAGAGAACCTCTCCACTCTATAGTAGGAATCCCAGGCATAGCTAATGTAACAGTTTTAGCATGTCAATGAAAAATAGAATGGTAAAAAGACAACCAATCCATCCCAAGAATAACATCTAAGTCTACCATATCTAATACCTTTAAATCCACCTGAGTGTTATAACCCATCAAAGTAACTACGCACGATTGGTACACCTGATCTACCACTATCGAATCCCCAACAAGAGTACAAACATATACTGGAAAATCAAGAGACTTACATAGCATATCCAAACTCGAAGCAAAATATATGGACAAATAAGAGTAGGTAGAGCCTAGGTCAAATAATACAGTAGCTGAACGATGATAAATTGGGATAATACTGTGATAACAGCATCTGAAGTCTCTGCCTCTCGCCTACTTGGAAAAGCATAATACTGTGCACGACCACCCGCAGGTTGGGAACCTCCATGACCACCACCTCGACTAGAGTGAGTACCACCTCTACCCAAATGAGAACCACCTCTGCCACTCTGTGCACCTCCCCCAGTCGAAGGTTGTGCATTCTTGGAAGTCAAAGCATGAGAATCCTGATGTGAACCACCACGGTCAATCCTGGGGCAATCTCTCACAAAATATCCTATATCACCATACTCAAAATAGTCCCTATAAGGAGTAGGATGATGAGAGGAACCTGAATGACCAGTATACCCTCCACGACCTGAGGCTCTAGAAGATGAACCCTGAGAAGTATGCGCTGAGATAGAGGTATTAGACCCAACATGATCAGCTCCTAATACTGGCATAGTAGCATGAATAATTCTGCTAGACTGAGAGTGGTGACCTCTCCCTGAGTAATCTCAACTCCTGGGTGGAGCACTACCATAATCACTCGAATGACGGGCCCTCTTGCCCTCACGCTGCTCAAATTCCTTACGCCGAATCATCTCTAACTCCTTTGCAGCATCTACCACTCTTTGAAAAGTAGCACCAAAAGCAGCAACTTGAGAAACTCCCTTACGAATCGAAATGATCAATCCCTTGACAAACTTTCTAACTCTCTCACCCTCGGTAGGAAGTATCATCGAAGCATGCCTAGCCAAGGTGTGAAATTTAACCTTATGTTTTGCAACTGGCATACCATCTTGCTGTAAACTCGCGAACTTGGTCCTTTTTTGCTCCCTCTCACTGCGTGAAATAAACTTATCTAGAAATACCTGAGTAAATTGACTCTATGAAAATGAAGGTGATCCAGCTGGCCTGCTACTAATATAGTCTCTCTACCACTGCTTGGCAGGGCCAACCATTCGAAACGTTGTGTAGTCAACTCCATGAGACTCTACTAACCCAAGATTGTGCAATCTCTCATGAGATCTGACTATAAACTCATCCGCATCCTCATTTAGGCCACCTGTGTAAGTTGGAGGATTCATCATCTTGAACCTTCCAAACAACTTTTGCTCATCCACAGTCATAGCAGGTCTATTAGCCAAATGTGGTGTAACACCTGATAATGCCATAATGTCAAAATGAGGAGCTATAACTGTAGCTAGCTGAGTACCCAGAGTCTGATAACCTGGAGCAACCATCTAATCTGGATTCTAGCCTCTATTACGAGTTTGTGAACCATTAGAGGGGACTGGCACTGTTCCTGCTTGAGCCATCCCTTCTAGCAATCCTAGTAGATGAACCAAAGTATCTTGAAGCACTGGAGTGGCAATAAAACCAGGTGGAGCTTGAGAGAGACCATATTCCCCAACATGACCCTACACATCCTCGTGAATCACATCTGCATCTGGAAGTACTGCCCTTGCATGACCCTGGGTAGTTGTTGGTAATTTCCCTCCCACATGTACTATAGTGCAGCCTCTTCCTCGACCTCGTCCTCGCCTCCTTTCTCTACCCCGCGTAGTAACACCGGAAGCAGGTGCAGGAATAGGCTCCTGATCACTACTCGGAGATGCATGAGTCCTCACCATCTGTGAGAGAATAAGACAATAAAGTTAAAATTTCAATAGAAGCAAATTTGAACGACACAGAATGTAAGTGTAGAAGTTTCCTAAATGTCCTATAGCCTCTCGAAGATAAATATAGACGTTATCATATTGATCTGCAAGACTCTATTAGACATTTCTCTTGTACTTATGAGACCGGTGAACCTAGAGCTTTGATACCAAATTGTCACGGCCCCAAAAAACGAGTCATGATGGAACCTATACTTCTAGTCGATAGGTAAACCAACCCAATGTGTTACTAAGCAATGAAATAAATAAAGTGAACAATAGATAATAATGACCATCCTCAATAATAAGTCCCTCATAAGAATGAAATGCGGAAAGCTAAAATAACACCTAAGGCTTGGTGTCATAAGTATAAGAGCTTCTAAAACTGTGAACCAAGTCTGAAACTAAGATGACAAATCTAAACATAATAAATATCCAGTCTCAATGTGAAAAACAGAATAATCTAATAAGATAGAGGGAGGTGTGCACTGTAGAATAGTCAAGCAACTCACCACAACTCCAGGATAATTCAAGCTTGGACTTAAACAACTCCACGGTATGCGCTCATGCTCGGAATTGAATCTGCACCACAAAAGGGTGCAACAAGTGTAGTATGAGTATAAAACAACATTTACCCAGTATGTCTCATTGACCAACAACAAAGAAATATATATATATATATATCATCTTCTAATTTTGTACGTCCGTACTATACTTAAAAATCAAGTGTTATCAAAATAAAAGTAATCAAATATCACATGATGTCCAACACCAATAAAACATAATCAACAAGAATGAAGAGTATAATGAGATGCAAAGCAACACCACGAAATGATATACCTTAAATGTGAAGTCATTGTATATATACAATACCTCTCGGGATACATCGAGGGATACCCCATGGGGGACTCGCGAGGTCCATATATTGACACGGACGGTCTCTACATTTCTGTGCGGACGATCTCAATACACTATTATAAGATCAACCATCCCCAGCACGGACGATCTCTACGTGCCCAACTTAGATTATAGCAGTGATCTCAACACATGGTCAATCTCATGTCAATCCATATGCACAATATAACGTCAATAATATAGGGATGGTAACACATCACAATACAACAAATATTGGTACAACATATGGTTACCTCAACTATCACAAATATACGGATTCAATAAAGAAACACAACCACACAAAGAAACTAAGTTATACTACATCAACTAATGCCCATATGCATTGGCATTCTTGGATTACAATCCATCATCTATAGTAATAAGTTTTCCCTTTATAATACCGGCACTCGTACCAATGCCTGTCACATCATTGGTATGAGACCCCCGTCTTTCACTCTTACCCATTCTCTATTTTATGATTTTAATCTTAATTTAGAAAATATCCTCCAACGTAGTCTAAAAGTCTTAACATACCTTAATTGCCGAACACGTGCACCAAATCCTTTAGATTTTGTCTTTTCCTTTCGTAAAACATCAGAACATTCCCA